>CAJUYH010001954.1:0-22002 GCA_910591685.1 Galerucella tenella | reverse complement strand
TTTTTTTTTTTTTTACGCTACAGCTTATACTATGTGGATAATACTTTTATATACGATATTTCATCCCTCCTTCCTTCATCTTTTTAGATATATATCGTTCGATATCTTTGATCTTTTGTTCATTGATTTTTTTTTGTATATATTCGATTTGATGTGCGGCAATTTTTAGTTGTCTCGTATCGTCCGCGTGCCAACAAACTTCTCGACGCGTCTATATCTGGGTGGTCGACAAATTATATGTATATATATAGGATAAGGGTCTATGGAGTAGAGAGATATTGTCAACAATAATATAGTCAGTGTGGTGTGGCATATTTATATATATAAAGTGGAACTTAATTTGTATCGAAGTGCGCTGATGCTGCGGGACTCTTGAATGGATCCAAGTGCTCTCACAATATTTCCTCTCTTTCTCCATTTAGCTATATCGGCACTTCACCCCTTTTTTTAGTTCATCATGTCAAGTGATATTTTCATAAAATTGACAGTGATTGTAAGTAGACTGTGGCGCGTGTCTATAATAAAACAATTTATTTTCAAAATATATTTAATATTAATGTTAATCAAACAAACAAAAAAATGAAACACTTTATAAACATCTTGCATTGATAAAATGCAATGTTTTTTAATACACTCATAGGTTATTTTGATCCGGCTTTGTCCAATGTCAGTCGCGTGATTATTTATTTGCTACGAAAAAAAAAACCTTCATTTAAATTAATTGGATTTGCTGAAGTAATTTTATTTCTTTAATTATATTTTGAATTAAATATAGGAGAAATGTTTGTCATCATTGAATCAAGTGTTTAGGTATCCTGTGCATTGTTGTATATCAAGTTCGATTATATGTGAGAGTGTTGATGGACAAGCGACCGATATATCCGGTAAGGAGGTCGAGAAGCACTCGAATAAGGAGTTTAGTATATATTTGCTCTTTCAAACGCGCACACACACACATACACATATGTGGACATATATATATATATATATAGGAACCAATGACGACGTTCTTTCATTTTACTTGGGCGCGCGCACGCCCCTTAATACAACTAAGCGTCTCTGTAGTTGTTGATGCGCTGCTTCCAAATCTTTTGTAGACGCGCCCTTTGCTGCTTTATATCTCATTCGAACGATTTGTTCGATTGCTTTTGTATTGCTGTACATATATATATATATATATATAGGGTGATAATATACACATGTATACAGTTAGAAGGGCACAATTCTATAACAAAACGTGACATTGATTACGCATTAATTATTTATCATGTGATTTCGTCTCAATGTTTGGAATAATAAATAGATATTTTTTATTCAATCTATTCAATTATTTTGATTGCAAACGCATTCGATGACTTGGAATTTTTTTTTTTTTTTTTTTTTTTAAAATAAGAGAAAATTAAAAGTAATCGTGAAATTTTCCAACCATTTAATTTTTCTTGATGTTTATCTTTAAAAAAAAAAAAAAATATATATATATTTCCAAAAATATGAGTAGTACTGGAAGCCGCTTCCGGTTTCCCGTCGTCTACCAAATGTCCACGACCTTTTTTTTCCACCCGGTGTCACTCCTTAATTATCCATTTATTTCTCCCCAATTTGCAATTCTCCATTTCATTTTTAACATATAACCATTTATGAATGAAACTGAAAAATGGGAGAGGGAGCAAAAAAAAAGGAAAAAACATGTTCAATTGTCGACTGAACACCCGAATACAAACATTTTTAACATTTATATAGGTAGGTAATATGAAATGTTCGATGTTGCGTGGTGCGTTTTCGTCTAGCCGAAGGAGGCCTTAATTATCTTCACGTTTATCTCGGATGACTGCGGAAAGAGCGGCGGACTATATATGCAATGGCATAATTTTCTAGACAAGAGACACGTACACTGCAATGAGAAGAGCGACGAGACAGGAGTAAAAGAAAGATATATATATATATATATATATATAGATGTATGAAGGTTAGAGACAATGATAGAAGAAAGCTTGAATACATGTCTCGAGCCCTGGAGCGAGGCCAAAACACAAATTTAACGGTCTCGTAGAATATGTTACTGAATTCTCTACAGGCTCTTGCGTATAGAGACAAAACGGAATTACTCTCACTAAAGCAGTCCGGACGTAGTTTCATCTAGGAAGTTCTCTTGGCCGCCACCTTCAAGAACTTAATTTTCTAAAGAGCCAATTGCTCTCTGTTTCCTCTCATGTTATCTTCCACTCTTGCATTCTTCGTATCCTCGTTATTACTCATCCCTCTACACTTACCATCATATTTTCCATATTTACTGTTTATTCTCATGCACACACGTGTATACACATTACATGTATACCTATATTAGCACAAAATATATATATATATATATATATATATATAGATTAGGATAGGGATGTCTGACAGTGGAGACTGAAGACACTCCGGAACAAACCGTTCGCTGGTCAAACACACTCGGAAAAGTTTAGAAAAATAATTTTCTCCCATGTCAAAACGAAAAATTTTGTCCCACCATGTCAGACAAGATTATGTGTTTATGCATACATGTATAAATGTATATATTTGTGGAGACGTGATCAATATAGCATCGTATAATACTATTGACAACTGGAGTTTAAAGAACGATTAAAAGAATCCACGAGAAAAAAAAAAGGAAAAAGTATTTTTTTTTTAAGGGTGTACATGTAAGTATATATACCGATATTTTTTTTTGCCATGGGATAGACTAAATATCAATTTTCAATGTGCTTCTAACCATCTCCGATGACTCTTGTTGAGAGAGGAGGAGAAATAGAGGGATGGGGTGGCACTTAAAAATCTTCAAACATATCAAAATTCACGTAGAAAACAAGTGACTCGAAGCGAGTAAATATTTATCATATTTCCTCTCCGCGTTCTGATGTTCAAGTTAGAAACAAAAAAAGGAGAGAATATGAAGAAAAAAAGGAGGGAAACAAAAAGAGCACTACGGCGCCACAGTCTTGGTGAAGCTCCTCTCTCTCTCTCTCTCTCTCTCCCTTCTGTTTCTCTCTTTTAAAAACTCAACTCGATCTCGCGACCTGATAAAATCTTGCAAATCATGGACTACCTGTCCGGCTGCCGAGCACACACAAAACTTTCTTCCCTCTATCTTCTACCTTTCACTCTCTCTCTCTCTCTCTCTCACTTATATATCCTTCTCTAACAATATACATATATAGAATGCACTTACTGCATTCTTTATTTCAATATATACATATTCCATTAATGCAACTTTTATCATCATCAGAGTGAAGTTAAAAGAATATACAAAAATATATAGACAGTATTTTTACCAGAAAAAAAAAAAAGAAATCCACAAAAACAATTTCAAAATAATAGTAATTAAAATTGTAATAAAATAAAGAAGAGGAAATTATTTTTTCAGACTTGATAAAATTTTATATTGAGTGAACACAAAAAAATAGAGAATGAGCATCGCAAGTCCCCTTGATGCACACGCACTATACAAATACATTTGTATAACATATATACATATATATATATATATATAAAAGCGAGCATGAGAAGTAGTGAGTGAATATAAGAGAGATCAAGCCGTCATATAGAGTCGCTAGAAGGGGCCATATCGTTTTAACGTCTCTATTAGCGGCTATTAAAAACCCGAGCTGGCTTGATGAAAAAAAATCCCTGCGGGATTTTGAAACCCGTGAAGGGACGAAAAAGAGAGAGGGCAGGCAAAGAGTGCGGGAGGGGTAATAACACATAGAGAAATACCATGAGCTAAAGCGAGAGAGAGAGGGAGCAATGGACAAGAGGGTGCGTCGTTTGGTCTATGGAACGTTTGGAATCGCGCCTCGACCGTTCACATGCGCGATGCATAACGCGATGTTGGACCCGGCTATATCCAATTACCTTTTGTCGTATGGGCCAAAAATAAGGCTGAGATTTTCAAGCGATATATATATATACCCATTGTAAATTGGGGTGGTGTATTTAACATCGTAGATATATATAAAGGAAGAAGTAAGAAAATTATTTCGAGGGGCGAGAAAGGGACAAATATATATATATATATATTTATGTGTGCATGTGTATATGATAATATGAGACAAATATATAGGAATGAACAAGGCAAAGGTAAGACCAAAATGTGTGTGGACAAGTTACACACATGTATGGGTAGTTCTAGATTTCATGGTGTCCCATGACACACCAACTAGATTCTGTTAAAATGATATCCCGGTATTTTTTATCCTCTCAACTAAATATATATATATATATATGTATATATATAACATTTATTAATTATATGATTATTACACTAATTCACTTTACTATTTTTATGTTCAACCACTGATATAAACATATATAAAAAAAAATTAATCAAAATTATAATTGACGTGATATTGGAAATTATTTTGCATGACTATAATGGAATGATAAATATATTTTATGTTAAATGTTGGAGACGAATTATAGGTTCAGCGACCGGGTATTCACCGCCATTATCCTGTCCATCGTTATAATTGGCAGAGAGCCGTATGCTTGGAAATGTATTATATATACGATACATATATCTCGCGTCGTGCGTTCGCCACCGCCGGACGCCTTCGAAAATGTTGTCGCGTCATCGTGCGTAAATGCACGCGCCGTGTATATATATATATATATATATTTGTACACCTTGAACCAGTATATCCAGATCCATATACGTGTGTTCATGAATATAATAATAATCCATGCTACCGAATTCTCACTGGATCTTACATGCATTTATTTCTTTTCATCGCATCAGCCGCACCATTCGCAAAACGTCTTCTGCATGTTCACATATATATATATATATTTATATATATAGTTGTATATAGGTGCACATATGCTCGCACCTGTGCAGAAGCCACTGTAACTGCCTCCCTCAATTTGATACACCCTTCTCGCCAATTCTCAATGGTCGGTGGAAAGTGATTAATTGCAAAATTGAATATAACGTAAGAAGCAAAAAAAGAAAGTATTTATTATATATATATATATATATGTATGTGTATATACATATGCACTACTTAAGTTTTTTGCTCATCAAAAATATGTTTGAATTCATATTCCCTCAAGTAATTTAAATTCATTAATGTGTCGCTGAAATAATAAAAAGCAATATTTATTTTTACCTAATAAGACCAAAAGAAAATTTATAAAAAATATTAAAAAATACTGCTATGTGTATAGATAGACATTGCAAAAGTGACAAGACGTGTGATTAAAAAGTAGCAGAGTGCACTCAGCGAATGAAGAGCAAAATGGAAGCACTCCGCTTTATGTACAACACTGTGCTATACTACAATATTACAACATTGATTTTCATTCGTATCTCAATGTGTTCAGGCAAACGAATGTCTTGTAACAAATGTCTGTGTGCCCTCTCATTGTCGCTTATTTCTCTTTTGCACTTTCACAAGTGTCTCAAGTCAAATATATACACCATCAAACTATCCGACGACTACTCACTAACGAAATATCTTCTTGGAGAAATGCTCAAGAAGTCTCAGGCTTTAAACAAGAATAAGTAAAGAAAGAATGAGCAATGCCGATGAGAAAAGACACGGCTGTTAAGTTTCACGACAAAGTAACGAGGTACCAAAGGCACGATTAGTAACGAAAACACACTGACTTGACTGTTTTACTTCGCGTCGTTGCTTCATACCCTCTCTCCCTCCTTCTCTCTCTCTTCAATTTCCTTTTATAACCTCCTGTATACTACCTACATAAATATATATATATATACCAATGTGCCGACGCCTCAAGGCATTTTGCAATCGATCCACAATTTTCAACGTAACACAGAGATGGAGAATTTCTGCATTATTCTATGCATAAATGAATATATTGCAAATCGCTCACGTATAATATATAGAATTCAATGTAATATTAATCGTTTCATTGATATATATTTAAAATATATAAAGATTATTAATAATTTTTTTTATTTATATACTTTTATCAATAGATGCGTTCTTTATGTGAGACAATATTTAAACACTGCCACCATATCTCATCCATGAATCCCTCATCTTTTCTACTTGGTCAAATGACGAACTGTACATTAATTACCTACCTAGCTACTTTATATATGTATATATAGAGTGAGGTTGGAGGTAATGACTGGTCGCGTAACGAGCTGCGAAGTGATTATTATTAGCATTCAACGGAGCGAGAGAGAATCATCCGCATTGCGGATCCACCGGCGTTTAACACTTAAAACATATCGGATGTGACCTTCCACCATCTTATACTATGTCACTTTATATATATATATATATAGGTACATATAATGCAAAGATCACATAGTAGTCAGTATTAAATATACATCGATTTGATAACCAAAAATATCGATGAGTATATCAATAAAATAATTTTATGCCAATATTTTTTATGATAATATTTATAAGGGATCCCTTCTATTTTTTAATTCCAGAATGCAGCAACAATCGGGTCAAGGCAATGGCGGAACACGACGTACTTTGAGTCCAGGACCAGGTGGCAGTGATTCAGATGATTCAGATATTTCTCTTGGTGGTACATCACCACCATCACCATCGTCAACTCCGCCACCAACTCACCTTCAAGCATCGCCAGTTTCACGCGGTCCCATAGGACCAATACCACCACCAACGCTCAACTTTCATTTTGATCCAACCCAATCGCAATTTCGTTTTAGTCACGCAACCGCCTTTAAATTTCCATCAACAGGCTTTCGTTTTGAGCCACACAGTCCACAACAAAATCATCCGACAATACCAAACACTGGCGGTATGTTTAGGCTGACTGAAACAAGTCCATTTCAAGCAGTCGGGCCACGTGGTGATTTAGGCTCGAGGTGTGTATTCCAGAGTTTGAGTCAGGAAGTTAGATATCGCTATAGAAACGTGTAAGATTGCTTTTTTTTTTATTTTATCCTTTTTTTTTTTATTTTCAATTTCTTTCTTTCCTTTTGGTTCAATTTATTTGCACATGAGTTTTGCATTGTGATCCAATGATTGGCAGTTGGGATGAATTGTTTATTAAAATTTATTGCTGAGGTATTTACTTGTTTGCTGTGAGAGTTATTGAACAATTGTCGAAATTATTTCCAGACTGCCAGATACATTGGGTCTTGCGCCACCACGAATTCATCCACACGAGGGTTTACTTCATCATCCGCATGCACAACACCAATTGCCTGATGGAATATCGAGGCTATCTGACGGCTCGCGATTGAGTGACGGTGGTATATCACGATTGTCAGACAGTTTGAGTGAAGCACACAGTCCGCCATTAGTCGCGACAAATCTTTCAGTCACTGGGCCATTAAGAGTAGCTGTACCAAGTCCACATACACCATCGTCACGTGGCAGTCCACCATCCAGCCAACAAACCCAACATCCACAACAAATTCCGGGTCAAGGTTTAATTAGAGTGGCAACACCACCATTGAATCCAAAACCACCGCAAATACACAGGCCATTTTCACCAGCGTGATACGTAAACATTGAATCCAAAGTTTCATGAACGCTCACGCGAATAATTTTACATCATGACGATGATAATTATCATTCTAATTATAATTATAATCTGACGAGGATTAAGATGGATGATTGTACATATATACGGCGATTTGACGCTTTCACATTGCGCTTTTTACTGTGTACATAGATGAGAGAGAAAATAAAAAAATATGTGAGCAATGAATTTAGAAAAAAAAAAAGAAAAAAGAAAGAACAGAAAAGAAAAAAAAATAATATTAATAATATTGCTGAAGGGATGGAAGAGCGACGCTGGAAGTCCAAAGAAGAGTTCGATGCAACGAGTATTTCTTTTTATATATATATATTTTTTTTTCTTTTTTTCGTTGGTTTTATTAGTTTTCTATTGATGAAATAAATTAAAAATAAAAATAAGCGACAAGTTTGCGACGTCATAGCGCGAAATTGCTAGAGATATTTCGTTGATTGTACATATAATAATACAAAATATATTCATACGTACACACGAATGGTCATAGACAGATGATTATAGATTATTGTATTATAAACTGATGAATACAGCGGTAAAATGCAAGTTATATGTATGTATGTATGTATGTATGTATGTATTAAAAATGTATACATACATTTGATTATGCTTGAGCATGTCAGTGACGCGCGATTTGTATTTGGACTATTCATTCATTCATTCATTCATTTGTTCATTCAATCATTCATTCATTTATTTAGTCATTCATCCATTCGAATTTCAACGAGTCATGCATCGGGACAATGTATTCTCGCGTCCTCTAATCAGCGGAATAATGATACCGGGAATTATTTATAACTCCTGTTCAAATATTTATAATAATAATAATGATAATTCATTTTTTTCTCTCTTAAAAATACCTGCTGCCATCAATACCACCACAATCACCACTACTACTGTCTTTCCTCCTCTTCTTTACATATATCTCCAATATCCATTCGATAATCCGCGAGAGACAAGACTGATTCGCGGTGATTCGTTGTTGCGATTTTCTCAATTGTGTTAATTAATTTTTTGTTCTCTGTCTCTTTCATTTTTTTTTTTTTCTCAATGAAAGAAACGCAATGGAAATTATGATATTCGAGTTGTTCTATTCATGTATAATACTGTGCAACAAAGTCAATTAGTAAATTATTCACCACAATTCATCATTTTCTTTATTTTTTTTCTTCTTATTTCTTTATCTATTTTTTTCAATTTTCTTCAATTTGTGTCGTATATTTAAATATATATTGAGAATGAAGGGAAATTACGATTGGTGCGATGCCTTCGGACATTCAATTATTATTTTGTTTCCATATTTTCTCTTTTTATTATTATTCGTGTTTTTTTTTTCCCGCCTTTTTGTTCTCTTGTGTCCGACGAATCCGTCATTAGATTAAGTAGGTCTACCGCAGCTTGAAAAATACAATTATCGACTTACGGATTCTGTGAAATATTGCTCGAAGAGCAATATTAAATGACGGCAATGACGACGAGAAAAAGAAAAAAAATAATAATAATAAATATATACACATCGCTCTGTCGAATATAGAGAAAGGGAAAATGATAAAAAGATGAAGGAAATCAATAAGCGATTGTCATTTTTAACTTTTCCCTCTTCCATCAATTCTCCTTCACTCGTTTTCATCCTTCGCTCCCACTGCTCCTCTCACACACACACACACACACACACACACACACACATTCATATACATATATATACACAAACACTCACAATTCCTGTAGATAAAATGAAAAAAAAAAGAGAATAAAAATAAAAAATTGAAGAAATGAAAAAAAAAAAAATTATGTTATGCCTAGCGAAAATTTTTTTGTATAGGTAATTCATTCCTTATACATAAATTGAATATACATTTTAATATACGCATAACTAGGTACCTATGTAAACAAATTAAATGATATAAAAGAAAAAATTATACATATTATATATATATGAACAAACAAACAAAAAAAAAAAAGAATAATTATTGATATCATTATAAAACTATTATTAATATTATTATTATTTTGCGCCTGTAAATAATTTCACGCGAAAATATATTAACAGATTATTATGAACCCACATAAATATGAATTTGTAATTGATTATTTATCACATCAATTTCATATAGCTCTCTATTAAATACATAAATATGCAACATTTTATTTGATAATATTTCAAGGCAGCTATTTTGAAAATATTATTCACTGTCTAATGGGAAATGCCATACGCCTAAATGATAATACACTGTTCGTGGGCGTGGGTGTCACTGACAAATTTAACCAATCGGCTGGCGAGGCATCGCCGTAACTGATCCCATAGGTTAAGCTCCTGTGGCTTCTGTCCGTATACATATATATATATATATATATAAAAAGCCTTGCTAGAGAACTCTCATCGCACGGCGCATGCTTTAAACGCCGCTTTATTTCTCTATATACACACACATACATAATACAAAAATATAAACGCGCTATGCTTTACGATTGTGACGGCAGAACAACTCAACACCCTGGATAAGTATATCAGTGTTACTTGCTCAATATTCAATTTTCAAATACTATTTTATCCAACAGCTCATCTAAATTATCCAGAATAAAAATTGTACTATTTTATTTTCATTAAAAAATTAACGATTTATCGTGTACAATGGAACATACTTTTAACAATAATATCATCATCATCTTGCATATGTGGTGTCAAATTTCAAATTGTTACTAGGACATTTTATGCAATGCAATATAAAATCAGATGTAGAATACAGCTTGAGTTGGATATCGCGATCGATGATAATCATCAGAGAGCACCATTGTATATATATATATATATATATACATATACAGTTTCCTCGCTTGAATGAAAAAGCAAAGAGGTATTTCGAGAAACCAATATGTCTCTGATGGTTTACAAATGTCGCTTCTCTCTCCTCTCTCTCTCTCTCACCCTGTCTCGTTCTCTTTCTCTAATACGCTTCGCATACCATCCTCGTCTCCCCCGTGCACCCTTCACATAGACCAACGACACAACGTCACGCTTTCCGCTTCGGTTGGGCGTGTTTTGACAGTTGCTGCTCCGACACCTCCGGCACATTCATTAAAAAGTGGTTCTCATTTTTATATGTCACTTCTATTATTTCTCTTGCATTTTCCGCACCTCATTTATCAATACACACACACACACACACACACACTAGCGCATAGTAGATATAGTAAAAATTAATTTTTGTACTATTTTTCATTGATTTATAAGTAAATGCAGATATGTATAGAGATGCGAAAAAAAAAAGAAAAATTTTATATTAATAAAAATTGAGACTGTTCCAATTCTTATTCTATTTCAATGGCAAATGAAGTTGAGTACCATTATGTGAAACACACCCCAGCTGTCTGGATTTAGATGTTTAGGATAATACAGTGTGGTCGGGCGACCTTACAACAAAATAATGTAGTCCACTCTGAATAGTGTACACATATACATATTGAAGATAGAATAAGACAGATAGAGAGAGAAAGAGTGAGCAGCCGGAACAGAGAGACACGAGCGATTGGAAGGATATAATGACAAACTGAGAGTGAGAATGAGAGATGGTTTGGAAGGTGAGAACACGTTTCGACTATTCACATATTGTATAAGTATACATATATGAAAGCAATAGTCCTAGATATATATATATATATATATATTATACCATAGGAAATACGATGAGAGTGACAAAGAAATGATATAAGTATCGAAAAGTAACCATTTCTCTTCTTAGTCTAGTGGTTATTTGTAGACAGATTCGACACCTTGACAATACACACCGCGACATCATAATGGATCCTTTTTCGCACTCTCTCATTTCATTCTTATTTTTACACTGTATCTCTCTCAGTTGCAAAGCAATAGATCGGTCTTTAGTGAGATTATAGTTATAGCAATGGGTGTATCCACGTATTTGTTGTGTGAATGTTACAGTGTGTAAAAGTGGAGAGACGGTTGGATGCCACGAGTCCAAAAAAAAAAAAAAAAAAAAATAGGGAAATAATAATAAAGAAAAGAAAAAAGAAGAAGAAATAAGTGAGTGAGAGAAAGGTGTGAAAAAACGACAGGATAAATCTGTGTAAAGGATCATTTTTGAGATCAGCTTCGTGCGGTCATTGTTGAGGTAAGAAGTTTTTCGTACTTTAAGGATATCTATTATGTATAGATATATAAATTCACGCCATACATTCAATGGATTGAATGCTATTGGTGCGTCAACATCTTCCGGCTACTGGATACTGTATGGGGGATCATGCCCTCTTGGGCGCTCGAGGACGCGGGATAATTTTTAAGTAAAAAAGGCCTTCCAACAACGTCACATATATATATATACATATATGTGTGGGTGTGTGTAAATTCACGTGCCTCACTAATCGTAAATAAATAAATGAAAATGAATATATGTTGAGAGTTGATATATAGGGAAGAAATTGGAGCGATGTTGATAGGAACCGCTGGAGAAATTTTTCGCAGGTAAGAAAAGTAGTTCTTTTAAGGCAAAAAAAAAATTTCACTTCCCTAACTCTCACTAATAATTATAATAATTTTTTTTTTTTTTTTTTTTTTTTTCGTAAATTACTAGATCGCCTTTCGAGCTTTGTTAATCGCACATATATATATATATTGATGAGGTGATAGAGTATATAAATGCGCGCTTATACAGTTCACACGGGGGTTAATGAAAGGTTAGATATAACTTGGTATTATACTGCAATACGTGTATATTATATATACATATACATATGTATATAATATGACACTGGCGTACATTTAATTTAAGTATATCCCGTGTGTACGAAATTTCAATGGGGGTGTGTCGTTTGCTGTATGGGCGAAACCCTCTTGAAACACAATATATATATATATATATATATATATTTAGGCGCTTTTAGAAGGTCTATACATCCAACACATGTATATATATATATATATACATATCAAGTCAATGCAAGTACGTATACCTATCTATAATTCACTATGGGAAAAACAAAATATTTTCTTAGCTGTCATTTCAAATAAACAGTTTGCCAAACACTCATAAAAATATCTCCACTATTTTTTTTTTCCTGTTTTCTTATTCACATTTTTCTATTGATGTCATTTGATACAAAACAACAAAAAATAACAACGATTTATTACATTGAAAACAAAGATCGCAAATTTATCTTGAATTTTATACCATTCAACTTGAAATATCACCAATGCAACAATATAAAAATTATTTATTAAATCAAAGCTCCTCACATTATTGCTAAATGTACGATAAAATAATGGAATTCACCGGAGTCATATTGGATTTCTAAGATACACCAAGATATATATCCTCTCTCTATCCTTCGGCCTCCCTGAATGTATATGTATACAAATTCAATACATAATATATATATATATATATATATATGATACGTGTGTGTATGTATATACCACTCCGGATGTTTCAGGCGTCACTGCCCTTGCGAGGTATAACTAAGCCGCTTAGCACTGTGGGGTTTATGTTGTGCCAGTAGGGCTATATCTCCTAACTCTGTGGACCTTATGTACATGAGAAATAAACCCCTACAGTGTATACTCCCGCGCGTATCTCACTCATTCACTCACACTCGCTTATACTCTGTCCATCTCCTTCTTCATATGTATATAGATACATGCACAGCTCTACTGAGCAGTATTATTGTATATACACTGACGCTTGCATTATCCGACGATCCCTACTCCACATATGGTGGCAATACTGACGGGACACCGCAACCTCATTGATTCGTCTCTATATATATATATCAGTATTATGTACATAACCAACCTTTCATTTCACCTCAATAAACAGCTGAGGTCTATTTAAAAACATTAAAATGACACTGATGTATAATATAGTTTCATTACTTATTATTAATAATGAAAAATAATTTTTTAAATTTTGCGTGAAAGAATGTTTAACTTTTACTTCAATATATCATTAATTAAATAATTAATGATTGTAATATAAAAATAACATGATATTTACTCTATGATAATAAATTGATTTATTTATAATTGAATTTTATATACATTGCTATGAATTTTGTGATTGTTTAAATGATGTTTTATTCAAGGAAATAAGTATTGAATATATATGTAGATATAAAGTGAATACTTAGCTAAGCAGTGACTGTATAGTGAAGCTGCGTACGCGGATTAAAGGGTACATAATGGGGGTGAAACAGAGGAATGAGTGAGCGCGCCGAAAAAGGGAGAAGTGAAATACTATTATTGTAAGGGGTATTTTGTGCGCGCCTACCCTATACACAGTATATACTAAGTAGCATGGTTAAGTATGTTGTTTAAGCTAACACTGTAAGTATAACCGTTGTCTCGCCCACTCACCCACCCACCCACCCACACTCACTTACTTTCTCTCTTTAGAGAAATTGAGTAGTTGGATATATAAACATACCGCCAAGACTTTAATGTCTGTCTATAGCACCCCATTATTGATAATTCCCAAACCGCAGTTCGTTAGCAAAAGCGTCGCCATTGAAATACTTTAACGAATGCACGCAAAACAACTTCATCAAATAACTTTGTATAGTATATATGTACATAAGTTAAATTTTGTTCTTATAAATTTATGTATTGCAGAATTATGTGAAATTTCGCCGTTCTCTTGGGTATAACCAATTAAATACTCGACATTTTCCATAAATTACGTATGAATTAAATATCTATATATATATATATATATACATTGTATATAAATGTGATGTGAGAGAAAATATTATTTATCAATGTCATATTTAACATGATGACAATGACGAGGAAATTAATGTCCCCTGTGATACGGCAGTTATATATAAATGTAAAAATAAGTTGTTTTAATTTGCACACATATGAAATATCACATTTTTAAATAAACAATTTGTTTTATAATTGAAATTCACAATCACCGCCACTTGCATTTGTATGAATGTATTTATATCAATTCAGTTAGTTCTTTATATATAATAAATATATAATATATATATATATATATATGGTACGAACATCAGACGTATAATTTCCTGATGGAGGCTTTGAATTGAACGGCGGGTCTCACCAGTGTACGAAGTGAAACGAGTGTAACCGGCTTCCCAAGTTCCGAGGGTGAGAAAGCTCATTAACAGGAGCTTTTCTCTTCTCTTCGTCTTGACTTTCCAACCCAGCCACTCCTACCTTACCATCTCAGTACCTACTGAAACTTGAGTGTAAGACGGTGGTATTATATACCACACTCTATCTCACTTTATTTTGCAGTATTTGTTATTATGTCTCATTCAATCGTTGACTCAATCTAAAATTCTCTGCATCTTTACTTTATGGAAACGAGCGAATTCTATATCCATCAGAGTGAATGTGCTTCGTGTGCGCACAACTAAATCTTTACGGTAACCAAGCCAAATTTTGTATTTACATAAATACCAAAGTCTTTAATGGCAGTCCAAAGTGAACAAATTTTTCTTGCCAATTTACTGCTGTTTATACCATTTATATATATGTATATATATATGGATAAATCCTGAATAAAAATAAAAGATGTATTTTTAAATGAAGGAAAATATTTTGAAATATATTTAGATTGATTCTCGTTAAAGCAATGATGAGTTGATGCTTTTTTCTTTTCTTCTGCTCATGAATGATATTTGAGAATGCGGGTTATTTAATATAATTGCAATATGAAGATTGACATTTTGAGAATGAAATACATATATATATATGTATATAGACCCAAAGTCATAGATATAATTTAAAGTGAGACGATTCAATCGACCTTTAACCACAGCTCAAATGTCCGTGTATAAATTTTTTGTAACTCTATTTTTTCGTTCCTTTTATCTTTTTTTCTCACCGACAAACAAAATCATTTAACGAAAAATAATCGACCACACGACTCACAACTGGATATACATATACACAGAGACACACATGTATATATATATTCCGAGGGTACAGAGCGTTTTCCTATTGGTGGGAACGAGTTTTACAAATCAAGTGTTCGAGCTTTCGATAAAAATAGGAAATGAAAAAAAAAAAAAAGAAACAAAAAAATATGAAAAGGAGTATGGAGATATCGCGCGGAAAAACGTGACTGAAAATGCCAGCGACATTAGAGTGAGTAAGAGCTGTACATACATACACATATACATATATATATATATATATATATATATATATATATTTATAGAGTTGATAAAAAAAAAACTCTGGCACTTCCGCCAGCGGGTCGATCGACACCGCGAAATGTGGGTGATGCAGGCGCGAAATAAAGGGCGTGGTTTTAGCTCGCAGTCGAGGATTGGCTGCCAACTTGGCACTCCGGTCGATAGCCCCGCACGCCTATATATATCTCTTTGCGAGAGAGACCTGATATACATTTGATACACTACTCTCGTGCACACGAGCCGCCGCGTCCTCTCCATTTCCACGATGTATCCCATCCGCACAAAACCCAACTCTATATACATATAAATACATACAGCAAAATCTGACGCATCAAAATAAATCGGAGAGAAATGTCTTTTACATTTTTTTTGTCTTTCCGCCTTTGGTGTCTCTCAATTCTCTTCAACTTTTCCTATTTTTCACCAGACACAAATCAGCGAATGATAAAAATAAATATACTGATATGTACACATAATATATTATAAATACACACTACTATTCGCAAATACATATACTCATAATCACCCCTTTCAATATGTATATATAAATATATATATATATATATATATATATATATATATATTTGTCCATCCTATTGAATATAACAATGCTGTGATAGATGAGTTAATCGGCAAGTTCCTCCCTGGACCATACACTAAACTCCACATCGTCCTATTGTATCACACTTTGCCGCCTTTACTGCGGTAGATGCAAATAATGGTTGCACTGAAACAATTGTTCATAGCGCATTTATAAATCATCCGGCGCATATATATAAATACACAGTAAATCAATAAATCCATCGGCAAAGGCAATAAAAAAATTAATAAATACAATAACAAAGAATTTTCATTTACTCATATCATTAATAAATTTTCGTCACATCGGGAATAATGTAAATATATATATATATATAGGTATATATAACCTCCTGGGAATTATTTCCTCGAGTGGAATCGATTAGAGGGATGGTTGAGAGCCACTGATCAATGGCCCGATGGAGAGTAATTCATCAGAGAGGATGCCGAGTAACCTGATCTGCTCTGCCACATCTCCCTCTCTTCCTCTCAATCTCGCTCACTCCCCCTGGCTCTTTTAATTCCCTATATATATATATACCTATATATATATAATGTAGTATAAGAGATTCACTCTCTTTGTCTCTCAACTTCCATCACGCGCTGTACAGTCGCTGATGCTCTTATTCCAATCCTGAACGATGGCAATGGGGTCAAGCCGCGGCTACGTCTATAGCTTCAGTCTCGTTAATTTTCTCTCTCTCTCTCACTCTCTGTGTTTTGCCTTTTGTCTCAATGCGCGAAAAAAAGTTGAAGGAACAAGCATGTATAGGCTTTCCTCACGTCATTAAACCTGTTAATGAGTTGACGTCATATGCCGAACATTATATATAAAAGTCGTATTTAGTATATATTTACCTGTTTTTTTTTTTTTTATTAAGGACCACCGCACATTATCCGAAAGAATTGCAAATCAATTGCAATCAACGGGTTCAAGTGATATAATCCGATAAAAAATCGAAATTAATTCCATTCATATATTTGATGAATGAATAATCAAATGTATGACGATACAACATGGTAAAATATATATATATATATATATATAAATAGATTTATGAGAGAAAGAGAACGGAATAGATAAACAAAATTCCAAGCACGTGCCTCATTGACAGTCCAAACGTCTTTAAATTCTCTTTTTGCACATCACCCCTCATCTCCGTCATCGTTTTACATTTCGCTACGCATAATTCTCTTTCTTATTCTTTTTTTTTTCTAACGTCAAGTCTATGTATATATATATTTATATCGATCTATAAGAGTATATGCGAGAAAGAAAAACATTATAATAGAATAAAAAAAAAATTACCAGGCAAAACGAATCACTTCATTCACTCTTATTCTCCAACGAAAATGTCTTCCGACGTAAATCCACCTTGCAAATATACCTACTGTGTATATATACATTCTCATATGTTTCACTGTTGGAAGCTGACAATCAAATGTCTGAGATGATTTCATCAAGTCTGTATATACTAAATATATATATATATATATATATATATTCTCCACAGGATCATCATACTTTATAACTGCTTGGCAAAAAGCAATAGCTAACAGAGTATACGCGAGACATTGCTGCAGGTGAGTTTGAGGGAGTGAAAAGTCGACAATTTATTTATATGTGAACTTGTTGATGTGAACATCAGTTACGCGTGCACACAGGTGTATCCGCGTGAGTATACATACAAAGTAGTGCAAAGCGGATTCGCCACGTCGACTTGACGTATGATGATAGTGCTCGGGGAGAATCAAGATGGCTGTAATAATATCATTATCCCAGTGGTCTTTGGGACACCGGTGAGTGAGACATTTAAAGATAATAGCGCAACGCTTCAGTCATATTCTCTTGAACATATATACATATATATATATATATAAATAGGCTTACGTGAATATATATTTACTTCATACTCTTTGAAATTGGTCGTCATGTCATGACAAAGCAAAATTCCGTATTTATTTTCTCTCTCTCTAAATAAAGCTAAATAAATTAACCGCGACATAGATAATGATACACATTCGCACCAAATTGCAAAGCACCAATAATAATAATTTTATATCACACTGTGTTATATTGTCATTGATTAATTTTAACATTGATAACGTAATTTTGCTTTTTATATAGATTATAAATATATTTAAATGCAATATTAACTGTGAACATTGTTATGTTCTTATCTTATTTTTTTTTTATTCTTTTATTAGTGTATTTATATATATATATATATATATATCAGATATATTTAGAATGAAGCACCTGGAATGATATTATGTGCGGTGGTTTTATTTAACGGATATGAATACCATCAGCATGTGCTCTTAATTCGTACGAGACACATCAACACACACCGCGCACACAAAGGACAAATAACGTACCATCAGCAAACGCGAAAGAGGGTTTATATGACTTCATTAAGGATATAGGGATATAACATGTAGCGGCCGCCGCTGTTGGTGGTTGTGTGATATATATCGTCAATATTTCAGCCTGACTTCAACTTGAAAAGAATGAATATTCCGCATTGAAAAAAAAAAAGAAATAAATAAATAAATAAAAAAAAAAAGGTAAAAAATATGGAAACAGATTCAAAATAAAAAAAAAAATGAGAAAAAGATATATATGGATCACAAACGATAATCTTTTCTATATCTCTCACTAAAGCGAAAAAAAAAAGAAAGCCTGGTTAATGACGTCAGCGTCCATGGCAGCTGCCTCGGTTATTAATTAAGAGTACGTCCGGAGACGGTCGTCAGCTGAAATTCGCCCACGGGCGGCACCCAGAGAAATTAATCGAGCCCGAATGCGAACTCACACTAGAGCCTTCTATTATATATATATATATATATATATATACAACTGTATATTTGAAGTTGATACAGCCGTGTGTATAATATAGTGAAAGAACGAGAGAGAATGGAAAGAGAGGATTCTCTTGATAGGGTTTGATGTGCTCGTGCGCGTACGAGAGCAAACGATCGCGCGAACAAAATATAAAGAAGAAGACATGGACACCTCTAGGCCATAGTGAGTGAAGGCTATAAACTTAATTATCAGCGACTATACATATACATATAAATATGAAAGACCGTGACTTAGAGATATATGGCCGTCTCTCGCATTCTCACAGCTGTTATAATTAATATATGAAAGCGTCTAATGAGAGAATTCATCAAAAAATCATCGCCAAATGAATTTGTCCCACTTTTTTATAATACAATTCACAAACTTTGTGTATCAGATTTGAATCACATTTCTATTCATTTTTTCGTGCGATTCTGTGTTTTGTTATTTATTTATTTATTTATTTATTTATTTATTATTCATGTAACTGGATGCGACACTGAAATGTTTTAATAATTCTCACTGACAACGCCACGTTGGTGTATAAATATAAGCTCACGCTTTTGAATTTTACACATACTTCATCCCTTTTCTATATCGGTCCTCTTGTGAATATGCGACCTGGCATCGGCTTTTTCACTCACTCACTCGCTTCTTTTTTTATTTTTCTCGCTTCGCTTCATACACCAGTCTCTTATCACAATCTCGTTCTCTCTGTTCGCGATGCAAAATGTCTATAACACCGTCAGCCATTGTTCTCACGTTTATACACAAATAGTCAGGCAGCGGTGAATCATAAAAGCCTCTGGTGACGCAGCGACGAACTCCAATGTGCGCTAGATTTCGATGAACTATTCACTAATATATATCTATATAATTTATGTGCACAAATGCATTCAGGAATTATTATTCTTCTTCGATACTTTTCAAGATGTTGACAACTAAAATATTTTTTTATTTTTTCTTGTAGATATAATATATAACACATTGAAAAATTGCACGTGACAGTAATATTTTATTTATTTCTGAATAAAAAATAAATAATAATTATATGAATAAACTTATAAAACTTAAATATTCAACTTGCTTTATTACAAAATTTGTTTCACCAGCAAAAGATTATAATTCAAAGTCGCATTGTATAAAGAAATTTGTTTTGTGCAGTTGAAGGTTATTAATATAGTTATTGAAAAATAATTATTGTATGGAGTATCTTCATATTTGTTTGAGTGGCATTTTTACATTTATTTATGTGGTTACTGCAATGATGCAAATATGTATGAAAAGCAACTGCTTACAAAGTAACTATATATACATATGTATTCTGTACTACACCAAAGACGAACGCGAAATTTGTGCGCTTTACTCAAAGCTCATGAATTCCAGATTCAACGGATTACATCATTTCTCTTTTTCTCCTTACCGTCTTGTCTCTCTTTTGTATAAATAAATAAATATTTTTTTTCCATGTTTCCACCTTTATCCGTCAAAGAATAGCAAATATTCCACACGGATTACTGAAAAAATAACGAGATGACAGGATTGAATTGAAAATTACTAACCAGCATAATTTTTGCAAATTTCAACCACAAAGCTCCTCTTTAAAACCTCCTTTCCTCATAAACCCCAGAAGCTGTACAAAGTACTTTATGGTGGATGATGGTAATACCAAATGCAGAGTCTATAACTGTGTCCGTAATTCTAAAAAGTAAAATGAATTAATTCCATGGAAATATAATTTTCATTCATTATTATATTTGTTTTTTTTTTCTCCTTATGTATATTCTCTTTCCCATCACTCTCCTCTATCATGATAAAATCCACCCCCGCACATAAAAATCGTTATCGTCTGAACCTGAGAACCTCTGTCCATCTGGATCCAACTATAGAGAGCTCTAAACCGAATCCAATCCTGATTGACGTGGAGGGAAAAGTACAGGGGAAACTATCGTGAAGATTATCTTTGGCGCCACCAACACCACATCCTTTCTCATTCTTTCTATTTCTCATTCACCTCCACTTTTATTACTCTTCACCAATGCCTCGAGGATATAGAAGAAACTCCTCTCGCGGGTATTATAATTTCACTGGGGTGAATGCTACATAAGAGTCGGTGAAGAAGCGGTTGACTGGCCATCTATATATAAAAATTATATATATATACAACGAACGCATAAAAACTCGTATGGGATCTATCGCCTCAATCCTCCTTATCATCCTTCGACTAAAACAAAAGCCAGGCTGTCAAGATGATGCGCCTATATCGATCTTCAACGCGGCCACGTATACTAACCAAACCCTATATGTATAATAAATATCTCAAACATATATATACATACATATATATATATATATATATACCTACAAAATACCTATGAGGTTTCACTGCAGTATTTATCTCACGAATAGCATTAAAGACAAATATTGAATACAACATATAAATATATTTAATGAAGTACAAGAAATTAAAAAAAAAAACGAATAAAACAAGTTACAGACTCATATATATATATATAGAGATATATTATATACATGAGAAGCAGTAGTTGAAACGGGGACTTTATATGAAGAAGTAAAGAGAAGAGGTGTATCTGGACTTACGCTGATCAATAAGATTGTTTGTGGACAAACACAATGGCATATTAGAAGAACCAGTAGGAATAGAGCAAAAGACAATTTCGATCTCTCTCACTACACAATGTGTACGAATGTATGAAAGTGAGAAAAAAAATAAGGAATAAGAGAGACAGAGAAAAAACATGACTGTCAAGAGCGGACTTTTACCCAATGTCCACGTCACTACTTCAAAGAAAGAGTGTGTACCCGTCCTCAAGTCGTCGAGTATATATATATATATATATATATGTATATCTACC
>CAJUYH010001953.1:0-44027 GCA_910591685.1 Galerucella tenella | reverse complement strand
AACCCAATAAAGCTATATTGCTTGTACATTATTTTGGTACAAAAGTTTTTTTATTTATTGGGTTATCTTTAGAACCGATTAATTAACAAATTTAAGTATATTATGCACTTTTCTATAGAAATGTAGCCACACATGCGATAGAAATACGACCTTGGTGACGTAAACGCAACTTTATTTGGTTTTCACTATATGTTTTCATTGACTTAAAATGGATTTAGCATAAAATTTAAGAAAATTATAAATTGCACGAAAAGTATAATACCTAGGTATAGGACACCCTCACACCATTCGAAAGAGGATTTTTTTTTTGAGTATTATGAATTATTAAAATACAGGGTGTTCTATTTAAAATAAGCCTGTTGGGAGATATTCAGTACTCAATCGTGGAATACATTCAACGAATGTCCAACTATTAAGATGTAAGAGAAAATTTTTTGTTACATCAATGAGTTATTAATTTTTTTTCGAAATGTTCACATTTTTTAAAAAGTCAGCATAACTCGGAACCCTCTGTATTTAGGTATAGGGAACCATTATGAAGGACTATTATATTTTCTATGGGCAATCAGGAAATGTGATAAAATTTAGGGTGTTTCATGAGAAAAAATATAACTTTGATACGCCACACTTTATTGGAACACCCTGTATATTTTAAAATATTTTCAAATTATAGTTTAAGCTGGAGTTAAATTTGTGGTATAAGAAGATTTTCCAGAAAATTTATATTTTCTTCGATATTTTGTATCCGTTCCCGGACTTTTGCCGAACTCTGTACCTATAACCTCACACACTTGCCATAAAAATTAATAATCAGAATAAACTGCGATCGATTCAATTCATATATTTGAATAATCCTATGCTTCTTCCTCATATTTCAAGGATAACAGCGCAAGGATCTCCGAATGTAACAAACTCCTTTGTCTTTAAATAAAACGGTTCTGTCCCAATCTCGAAATTGGATTAATCCCCAGCACCCGATACTCGAGAATTTGTTTTAACTAGATTTTATATATACACGGTATACATAATTAAGACAACGTTCGTCACATAGAGAACGCCTTTTGTAGGCGTACGGCCCAACTTGATAAAGATAGAAGAAGTTTCATCCAAAGGATCCCTTTTCATTACCAGTGGCCAGAAATGTAATTGGGGATGACTGCAACATTCGAAATGAGCTAACGAAGCGAGATAGGGATAGTTGAAGTTTTGGTAACTACAAATGGGGCTGAGACAAAGTCCTTTTCCTTTACAGTTTCATTAAATGCTGAAACTCAAGCCGCTGCATCATACATGTACAATATAAGCGTCAATTAACAAAATAATCGAACGCGGTTACAAAGGAATAATAAATAGGTGATTATAATGATATATTTAGGGTTGTTGTAGTGAAGTGAGGAAAGATTTGACAAGCAGAAACAGTTAACTCGTTTAGGAACAATTAAATCAATACCGTACTGATTGATTTCTACTAATAAGTAATTAAATATAGGTATCGAGAAAAGCTTTAGGAGGCAAATGATTATAATCATATACTGGAATGCCAGGAAAAGCTAAATCGACTAGACAATAGCATTGTCGTCTCTCTACTGTGATTTCCAGGACACAATAAAAAAGAAGGAAACAAAATAGCAGCTGGGCCACAGATTATTAAGAGAACAGATACACCTTCAAACACTGAAGCAAACAAAAATGGCGTTGTGACTTTTATGCACAGATTACAAGTGATTTTGAGCATAGTTTGACGTTTTGAGCCAAGCCGTCACCGTTATTGTGCATAGTTGCCAAGGATATGGTGTGTGAAAAAAAGTATATACTTATGGCATGCTTTTTATACACTAAATTCTTTTTAATTGTATAATTCTTTTAAAATTAATAAAATTGATTCAAAACAAGCAATTATCGAATATTTGTATCACTATAACTATGTCAAAAAAAAAGCTTATAAAATATTTGACCTATGATCGTAATTTGAAGGAAATATTATGCAAATTGACAACCCTGTTGAGAAATTTCACGAAGCATCCCGAACGTAGTCGACATACGACGATGTACATTCAAATGGGTATGTCCACCCATCTCTCTCTCTTTTTACTGTTCTCTGTCAAGCTTTCGTATCTGTTCTCTTTATAAGCTGTTGCTGAACTAACAGTGAGCGGGTCTAAAGGACACTTTTGGGTACCGAAACCCTTTTGTGGTATCAGCACTAATATAATATCAGAAGAAATAGGAAAACCGAAAGAACTATGAGATCGAACCATTGAGAAGATCAAAGACCATAAAACCTACTGGGAAACCACGACCAAGCGAGTTTAAAAGAAAGCATGAGCCTTAGTAATTGTTTTGATAGATGTCCGCCTGAGCACGCTCCTCAAAAAGAACCACCAAGTGGGGAAGAATATCGTGAATTTCCTTCAAGGAACAGGACGTAAGAAACCTGTAGACTTTCCTCTTGGAATAAGTAAATGGGGGGGACAGTTATGGGATGCAGTACGCTACAAAATTCTCAGGCACAACATCTGAATATAATCTGAATATCTTGCAAGGAATTGGACGAAAGAAAACCTCTAGGCTTTCCTCTTGGAATGAGCAGAAGAGGGGACGCAGTAGATCTTTCAAGACTCGTCAATTTCCTTTTAATCTGTCCTCTTAAACGTAAATAATGAGTAGGAACGAATTAAATAGGTTAGATATGAAAAAATTTAAATATATACGGTTCTAGTCCACCAAAGTGGTACATAATCTTCAATATTTGTTCATTGCAATATAAAATGAAATAGCAATGTGATGTGAACTAAGTTACTCAGAAAAATATATAAACGCTGTTTCTAATAACAATAAAAAACATTTTGCTGGAATCCTCAAAATACGGTAATAAAATTAATTTGCAATATAATATATATTAAAAATCTGCTGGTGCCGAATCCGAATTAAAAAAGTTCCCTATATATAAGTAACCCAATTATACTCGTGCCCAAATTAAATTTAATCGAATAAACCAACTTCCAATTTGACGAGATATAAGAGAGAAACTTTCTGTATTCTCTCCATAAAACCATAAATTTCCAAGTTTTTCATTATCGATCTCAACGTTCGTCATTCCTTTTTTGTAATAAAATTTGAACTTTCTGGATTTCATCATACATTTTTAAAATTCTTTCGATGTCAAACTTTTAGATGACGAAGAACCGAGGTAAACAATCATAAATTACAGAGTTAAAGAGAATTACCTCAACTGAGTGAGTTGGTTTAAAATTTTCATTGCAGCTCTGTGATAAAATTTTCTTATTAACTAGATAAATTAGATCTGGATGTCTTTATTGAGATCTATAAAGCGATATGAATACTTCAACATTCCAGAGATTATGTCAAATGAGTCTGGAACATGTAATTCACCTATCCCCGTCAAAAAAAATATCCAATACTTCATATCACTCAAATAAAGATTGGAAAAATAAAGACTCTATAGTTAAATCATAATTTTTTGCTTTTCTATTAATCATAAAAAGGATCGATACATTTTGCCTTTCAAATCAAAACTTGTTTTTCAATCTGGATAACAGACATGTTCTAAGTACACACGTAACATAATTTTGAAAAATAAAAGAGAAACGGAAGTTTTCTATAATCACATAGCCGGTTTGTATGTCAGATGGAATGTTTCCCATAACAGTGCAGATTCGTGATACTAAATGGCAGTAATCATTGAAATTCCTCATATTAATACAAAAGTTTCATTCCGGTATTGAGAAACTATGACATTGTGTCTATTTGGATATTCAGCTGAATACTTAACTATAGAATGGAAGTTTTTATTTCCAGACAAAATAATACACTTGTTTTTAGGCCATTCAATAAGCTGTGTAAAAATATATCGTTCACGAAACAACTGAATAACAATTTTCTTGTTTGTAAAATGCTTCAAAATTGTAAATAGTCTCAAAATTGTACTAAAACAATATTTCAGCATCTAACACTTGTCCAAATCGTAACTGCTGTGAATTGGATTATTGAGGGTGATATTTCGCTGCACGTCATTTGGACATGTGTTGGTACGATTGTGACATAGATAAAAACAATTCGGTTGTACCCAAAGAGACATAGAGGTCGTCAAGGTGTCACCATGCCTCGATAGGATCAATAAAGGCATCTATGTTTCGCATCTACCCTAATTCAAAAGAATCTGGAGAAAATCAGGTCAAAAAGAGACATGTACAGAGTGTCAGCAGATATGGTGGTTTACAAGTTATGATCTGGACTGGAATGATTTTTCAATAAAATTTGCAATTTGCGTATCCCCTATGCTAGAAGGACCAATTTGGCCCCACTTCAAAGTAGCTTCATTTCTCTAACATCATCTCTTGTTATTACATCGAAAATTATTCTTCTTCTTTTCTAGATCCTTTTGCCCTTTTATGCGTCAGATATGGATTCCATGTCCTGTTACCGTTTCTTTCATGTTTTTCTGTCTCTTGCAAGGTTTTTCATTTCTGCTATGGTATTTCCTCTTTCTAAACCCATCTCTTGTATTTGGTCTAAACATTTCCTTCTAGGCCTACCCCTTTGTTTTTTGATCGGTTTCCCAATCTCTTCATTTGGTTCCATTCTCACCATATGAACATACCAGCTAAGTTGTCTTTTCATTTTACCAGTCATCAGTTCCTGTTTATTTGTCTCTCTAATGACGTCATTTCTAATTCTATCCCATTTAATTTTCCCTGCAATTATTCTTAGATGTTTCATTTCTATGGCGTCCTTTTTTCGCTCAGTCCAATTTTCACTTGCATAAAATATTGTAGGAACTGTTATCATATTATGAATTTTTATTTTCACTTCCAAGTCTATATTTTCTTCTTTGTATTCGCTACTACGACCACATCATCTGCCTAGAAGAGTGGACTACTTATTTTTATCGGATCTCAAATCCAAAGTTATTCAAGATTTTGCAATAAGATCAGGTTTCTTAAGATTCCTCGACTGTTTGTGCTCAAAATATTCCTTAATTCAAGAACTTTTTCGATTATCTTTTTCCATACAAATGTGTACTTTCCTAATGAAATTATTGAGAATCTTCTTTTTTCAAACAGATTTTTGTATTTTCCAAATTTATAGCGTCTCTACTTGTACCTCTAGCTACGACCTTGAAAATTGAATTATCGCACAATTTACAATTATTTTCTATATAAAGACATTAAGTACGAAATTCCAAAAAAAAATAGCCTTGCTTTAACAATACTTACATGGCTTATGTAGTCGTTTATACCTTTCCTTTGTTCTGACACACTTCGCCATGAAACTGAATGTTCCCAATGTTTGGCGTCTTTTTGAGTCGGTTACACCCAATAAAAGCTGACAATGCAACCTATTGTCACCACTATTAGCTTTAAATACGAAAGTAACCATTCCGAAATGATCCACCGGGTCCGGATAGAGCGATAAAAGAGTTGGCAGGCCGTAAAAAATGTTCATTTTGGACGGTGTCACACAAGCGGGATATATAAATGAACTCAGTGTCGTACATTCAAAAAATAATTATTATTATTATTGCAAACTTCGTATCAAGAGGATTATTCAGAAACCTATTTGCTCCAACTAGTGAAATTTCTTGTACTCAAATTAGGACTATTCGCATGCGCTGTTTGAAATGTGGTGTTCGCAGTTCGAAGTCAGTTCCAGCAGTTCTAAGATTTCGGTCATCCAGTTATTTACTTTGTTTTCTTAGAAAATATTCGCGTTCATCCCAGCGTAGCGCTACCGGAGCAATCATCAATTACTTGCTGAACGCGTGTTTTGTGAACTGATTAGATATTACCGCTTATGGTGTAATAGAGAAGAAGGTATGCTCCCACGGAAGACGAATTTTCGTCATGTTCTGCGCACCTTCCAAAACGCCGCCATATTGACAATCATATGTTTAATGTTTTGAATGACTGTCATAACTATAACCTACACATCCAAATCTTACTTCTTGTAATCGTTCATTTTTGTAATAAATTATGAACATTGGAACATTAAGTGACTGTCTTTATTGTTAAATAAAGATTTGTCAAGCGTTTGATTTCGCGCTTTATTTTCTGATTGGCTGACTTTTTAATATGGCGTTTTTTTTATTGGTCGTGCGCGGTAATACACCTTCTCCTCTATTACACCATGTTACCGCTGTAGTTATTTATGCTAAATGTCATGTTAATAAACATAAAACATAGACATACATAGACATTTGTATCTTGAAAATAAGAGAAACCAATATTAAATACACAATTACTTAAGTAATATATCAAATAAAATTAGATTATGTCAAAATTAACACGTTAACAGTGGGGTCTGTCACCCCGTGTGGAACTAATTACTGGTCTGACCCCTCTGGACCTGCACGTCAAGGAGGATGCGTTAATGGCCATGGTACGATTGCGCACGGCTGGTGTAAACCCCGAAGTAGGAGTGGGCCAATTGAGGTTAGCCTATGGCAGGAAGAACTCACTGCGCTACCTCTGCTGCAGGCAGCCAACGATGCAATTGAACCCAGGTCTTTGTTCAACAAACCCTACAAAATTCAAATATAACAGAACACAGAGCCAGATGCTGCGAATGCAATACGCATATATACAGATGGTTCAAAAATGAAAGAAGGCTTAGGATGTGGAGTTTACTCGAGAGCACTAGGCCAAAAGATTAAGTGGGGAATGGGAAACAATACCAGCGTGGTTCAAACAGGTATCTCAATTGCCACAAAAGAACTAACCAGAAAAGAAATTTCTGGCAAAAACATAATAATCTGCACATATAGTAGACAAGCCCTATTAGCCTTGAACAGACAAACGTGTTATATCGAGGCTAGTACTAGAGTGCCACCAAGATTAAGCTGACGACTCGGCAGATTACAATATTATCCTGAGGTGGGTTAAAGGGCACGACAGGAGTGAAGGAAATCGCATTGCTGATTCTTTAGCCAGGGAAGCCGCTGGACTAAAAACTCTAGGACCCAGTGACACCTAGGGCCTAACGACTTCGACAATTGCGGAACTAGCCAAACGTTACACCCATGCTCAATCCCTTAAGAGATGGGATGGAATCAAAGGATGCAGTCTTGCCAGGATCACCCTGGGCGACCCTGGGAAGCTGGCGCCGGAGAAATATTTGGCGATGACGAGGAAAAACCTACGTTTAACAGTGGGATTTCTGACTGGTCACTGTCAACTGAGGCAACACCTCCATACTATGGGGCTAGTGGACACACCTCTATGCAGGATGTGTGAACAGGAAGATGCAACTGTCAGGCATGTCTTATGCGACTGTCCGGAGTTATCGTCAATAAGAGAGTGTGTGTTCGGTGAGTCTTGGCCCACACCTGCCGATATAAAGGAGATATCTCCCAGTGACCTGTCCACCTTCCTGAGAAGGACAGGATGGACAATGACCTAGGAGAACAACTCCTCGGGAGGATGTACAATGGGTCACATGTGAGCCTACACACTCACCCTCCCTACTCTACAGATACAGAGATACAGAACACGTTAACAAAATTACGCAACTATGGATACCAATTAAAATCGCTACTTGATCAACTTTGTTAGAATAAGTGAAATAGCCTATTAGATTGCTTGACGTTTTAACACTATTTACACCAATCAAAAAGATTTTCCTCAAACTAATTACGTCACAATAGTTTGCAACGAACTGCACTGTCTCCATTCAAATGAAATATGCTCTCGTAGAGCTAAGTCACGGGCAGTAATATAATATATAAAGGACTTAGTCGTAAGAGAGAATCAGTGCAAATGGCAACTGTATGGTTAGTTTTGTGTTCATGGAGCTATTATTATCCTTGAAGATATTTTATAATGAATACTAGGTATATAGTTGTGAAGTTTATCCAATTTATTTATTCTTGTCTTCATAATTATCAAATGAAGGTAGTGATTAAAAAATTTCTCAACAGAAATATAATTTTTTCGCTCAACCTCCGCTTACCTTCTTTACTGGATCCAATAAACTCTTGTCGAATAATATTTCATTATTAAAATGTGAGAATTTCGTTTTTTTTTGTTTGATTTATTAATATTTTGTATAACGAAATTGACAACAAAACGATATCCAATAGAGCTTCTAAAAGTGTAATATACTTTTCCAAGTATTACTTCTTTTTAAAAAAAATGAAAGGTTCGACCGTGCTCAGATGAATCCTTTTATCCCTTTTTTGTTTGCTTCGTCCTTACTTCAAAATGCGAAAATATAGTCCGACCATAAATAATATTAAAGCCAATATTCTGAATAATATGCTTGATACGAAAAAAGTTCCCATGTTGGAATAAATATCGTTTTTTCCTTCCTAAATTTCCGATTAATTTCACTCGCTTCTCCAGCATATTAAATTAATGCAAATACTTTGTATTTTTTGTCTTTCCATTTCAAAATAACAAATAACAACCACATTCATTCACAGGGTGTGGTTTTTTGGGAAAATGCAAAAACAGGTCGATTATTATTCCAAGGCAAGATCTTTCGATCATATCCTCAGCAGTCGCAAATTCCTTTTTTCCATTTTATTGCTATTTTCGTAATCAGACGGTTCAAAAACACCCTTAGGCTCTGGTGCAGGTGTATACAGGCGCTGACCTAGGACAGAAATTTCAATCTCTCTAGGATCCTATACAACCGTATTTCAGGCGGAAATTCACGTCATTGTTTCATGTGTGGAGATATTGTAGTAAGCAAATCTGATACATAGACCAATAAAATTTTTCTCGGACAGCCAAGCGGCTTTAAAAGCACTTAGCTCTCACCGTGTAACGTCGAAATTGGTTTTAGACTGCCAAAAAAAGACTCTCCTCAATAGGAGAACTCATTAAAGTATTGCTGGTCTGGATCCCTGGCCATTCTGACATGGAAGGAAACGAGAAGGCAGGGTGCCGCACGTGTTTCTATCGCACCACAGCCTACAATTGGCATCGCAGTAAGTTCTGCCCAACAAACACTAACTACCTGGATAGCAAGAAGAGCTTTAGACTTTTGTCATAATTTACTAGTATTGGTTCATTCAAAAGCTTTTATGCATCCTTCGTAGAATGTCTCCAAACAAATGTTAAGCTATAGCAGGCATAACCTACGTTGTCTAACATGCCACTGTCATCTGAATAATCATATTTTGAAACTTGGACTGTCGGAAGATCCGACTTGCCGTCTTTGTCTGGAAGGTGATGAAACAGCAGAGCATATTATTTGTGCCTGCCCCGCCGCGGCTCGAATCAGTGCTGGGACTATGCACACTATAGAACTCTACTATCGACTCTATTCTACACGACTTGTAGACAAAATTGATAGTTATCGCTTTCTACATGTGATTATCGTTTCCTACGATTACGAGATATCTACAATTCTATAGGTTATATTTTCAAATTTATGACATTTGACACAAAAGATACAATAAAGATAGTAAAACAAGTCGCAATTGGCTTTCACACAAAAAACATAAAAGTTATTATAGGGTTACCCACGTCGAAAATTTAAATTATCACAAAAAATTTAGCATAGCCACAATGAGAACTATGAAATATTTACATAAAAGCTACAGATCGATGGTAATGTCAGAAATGAAAGAAGAGTTGGTCGACAGAAGACAGAGTGAGATTTATGGCTGTTGTCGACTGGAATAATAGTTATCTACTGTAGAAAGCGACCGGTAGAATTTTATAGTGTGCAGAGTCCCAGCACAGGTATCTGATGTTCGGCAGAGACTCTCTCGTCCTCCGACCTGAAATATCATCCAACAAATTAACTAATCGGCTTTGTGAAGAACCTGAATTTGTTTGGTGAAATCTGAGTACGTGTGAGCCACAAGAGACTCTTGCGAGTCGCAGTGGAGGGCCTTATAGACCCACTCACCACACGCCTAACCTAACCTTATTACTATTGATAATAAAATTCAAAAATGTGTTTTGGATATATTCAATCTACTTCTGTATATTTATAATACTTCCTAATCAACTCATATTCAAATGTGATAATGAAATTACTTTTTCAAAATCAAATACTTAATTTGTACCATTTGATTTATCGAATATACCATAACAAATAATAAAATATAATTCATTTATTTGATTTTCGAACGTTTGATTAAACCATTTTTCCACCCCCAAGCAACATAAAATTATGTTAAATTGATATATAAATTTATTTTCGATTCTAATGAATCCCAGAACTGTCACTGCAACATTAATCATGTAGGTATATACATAGAAATAACCAAACACAATTTCAATGATTAAAATATTAATACTTTTCGGCATATATGATTGGACATTTTGGATGAAATTAACGCAATAGTAAATAAATCGATCGAAGGCAAATATCATTTATCGTAAAAAGTACGCTCGTATTTGGGAAAATTAACAAAATTAATAAACTACGCTACATAATAAAACTTGAGCGCCAGCTCCAATCACAAATATTGAAACAGAGAAATTGGTTTGATTCATAGCAGCTACCTTCATTTCAATTCCATCACAATATACAGGGTAGAACTACATCTAGTTTTCTGATTAAGTGTCTAGGTGGACTCACTTCTTTTTTGAGTGACCTGACTGGATTATTATTGTTATCACCTGCTGCTTTGGTGGGGTGGTGATCCTTGCTGTTTTGTTGGTTGCACAACTGTCTTCTACAATCTTTTTTTTCTGGGGGTGACTTCCGTGTCTTTTCGTCTTTGTTAAGGATTGTCGGTATCCTCTGTAGTTCGCTGAGTTATCTTGGCAGTTTGCACTTGGTGCTTACTTGGCATGAAATCCCTGACAATTGTAGCCTTATGTCGGTCCTTCTCCTCTTCGTAGTCTGGATGCTTTCTCTCGCCTGTCTAAAGTAGACCTGGCTGATTTTGTCGATTCAAACTCTTCCCTTTTAATTGTGCATTTCAACCTCACCACTTCTATCCTTCTCCTTCGTCTATGATAAATTAGATAGTCACAAATGAAGCCAAGTATCACCTGTCGCTTTTCTAGATAATTTGTTACTAATACAGTGTGAAAACCACTTATGGAATAAAATTCTTCATGTCATTATTTTAGAAAATTATAAAAAATGCCGAGACATGTCAACTTTTGAATTGAGTTGTGCATAAATTTAAATGTACAAGGTGATTCACGCAAGTACCTATGCCATAGTCGATGCATTTTTTTTTAATGAAACACCCTGTATATTTGCATATTTTTGAAATCCTCTTAATGAACCGATTCCAACAAACTAAATAATGTATGGTCAATTATGAATTATACAGGGTGAAATTTTTATTTTCACAGTTATTTAACACATACATAAAATACCTGATGTATTTGATTCTCCACCTAGTTGTTGGTAATGGCACAGTCTCCTATAGAACTCCTCCTTAACTATGTTTGAAGTTTGAGGTGAAATATTCCGTATTTCTGTAGTTATCCTGTCTTTGAAGTCTACAATGCCAGTTGGTTGTGTTGCATATACTTTGTTCTTAAGATAACCCCACAGAAAAAAATCTAACGGCGTAGGGTCTGGCCAATCAATAGTACCTCTTCGTCTGATCCATTTATTGGGGAAGATTTCATCTAAATATGTTCTTACCATTAAAGCATAATGGGGTGTTGCCCCGTCTTGCTGGAACCAAACATTTTCATTCGGTAAGCTAGGATCTATTGTGTTGGGATATAAGTTTGCCAACGCAGGAATAACTTCATTTCTAAGCATATTTAAATATTTTTCAGCTGTCAAATTTACGTCTATAACTATAGGACCAATAATATGGTACCGGCTTAAACGTTCACATTTGGAGGGTACTGAGTATGTGTCTCACGCATCCAACTAGAATTCTATGCTGACATATATCTACAATTCTGTCGGTTAACCTCTCCATTCAATGTGAATGTTGATTCGTCAGAAAAAAGAATGGCAGCTATCTCATTTCTGTTCAGCTTATTCATCAATCTTTCGCAGAAATCCATTCTACGATCTGGATCGTCTTCAGTTAACTCCTGCACAAAAGTTAATTTGTAGGGATGAAGTTTTTCTTTATGAAGACATCTTAGAACAGTTGTATGACTAACATTATTTTCACGGGCAATTTGACGTGTACTTGAAGTTGAATTCTCTTCGACACTTAACAAAGTATCCACTTTCACATCATCTTCAACGAAGTGTGGTTTTCTTTTCAATGGTTTAACATGTCCAAGTTCTCTGAATTGTGCATGCATTTTAGACACAGTACTTTGTGAAATATTAGGCAATTCGGGATACCTGTGATTAAATGAGTTTGCCACTTCAACTTGACTTCTGCAGTTATCCCCGTACCCGATCATCATTAAAATCTCAATTCGGTGAGTCTCAGTTAAATATTTCATTATTATGTCGACAAGGAAAGAGTGTTTGACAAAAACTTTACTTTTTCAGTATAAACTATATAAACACATCAACAACTGACAGAATAAAAAATAATCCACATTATTTACCGATTTTGTTTAATTATTGGCGTTTTTAGGTATTTATAATAAAATTCATGGGCGTAGCAGGTTTTGTTTAATATACAAATACGTCTAATAATTAGGTAGTTTAGATTTTTGATAAATCCATATTTAGCTTATTTAAAAAAGTACCAATATTTCAAGTGTAATAAATTATTAATTTTAAAATTTCACTATGTATAATTCATAATTGACCATACATTATTCAGTTTGTTGGAATCGGTTTATTAAGAGGATTTCAAAAATATGCAAATATACAGGGTGTTACATTAAAAAAACAACACCGACTATGGCATACTTGCGTGAATCACCCTGTACTTTTAAATTTATGTTCACATAACGCACAACTCAATTCAAAAGTTGACGTGTCTCGGCATTTTTTATAATTTTCTAAAAAATGACATAAAAAATTTTATTCCATAAGTGGTTTCCACACTGTATAAATTTCAGTATCAGTTTGTTCTGGACCTCCAGATATTGGCATTGATGTTTTTTCATGTAATTTTAGCAGAATGCAACAGCAAGTTGAACTGGATTGTTTCAGTTTGTTTTAGAGTTTCCCATTTGGGTCAGGTAATGACACTTTTTGTATAAATATATATTAACTAGATCTACATAACAGCTCCACAAACATTTCAACATTTTCGTTCACGTTAGATATTATTTCATCTACTTTCTGTCATCCCCCAAAAGTATATCTTGCGTTGATCAATTGTATCGGTTTATTGTTACCTGCTATAAAAACTTTAAATAGCAAAGAATTCCAACTTTGTAACATAAACAACGTTACACATTTTTTCGTAACTTGAAACATTTCTGAGACTAATGATGCATTTTAAATTTGATATGAACTTAGACGTTCGTGAAAAAAGTTCATTCTGGGTAATGCCCACATCTGTCATATTGGATTTATTTCGACCTGACTGATTTTTGATTGGACCAAAATCATTTAGACGTGAAATTGCTTGATGTACCCATTTAAACTTCGAATAGTTGATGCCTCAGGCTAAGTATAAATTGGAAATATCATTTCTTTTTCTGTTTATTACAAAAAAATTATATGTAAAACTCCAAAATTGTGAGATAACGTATTTGGTATATCGTGGAATGCAATGAGCTTGGTGAATAGTGGAAATAACGAGAATATTTCAATATTTGCAAAAATAATTAACAATTGAAAACTTTAATATCATCCTTGAAGAAAATAGAATGGGAATTCCGGAATTTTTCAATAATTCTACTCTACTTTACTTTGACTTTGACAAAATTGAAGCAGTGGTCGAAATTTGAGCTCAATTTTGAAGTATTTATAGGACTATGCAGTATGCACCTACTAATTTTGTTCCAGACTTATTTCCCTAATTTTTTGAGCTTTTTTTACTTTTTTCTTCCGATTTTCGGGAAGAATTATGGCGGCCGTTATTCTGTACAAGGATAAATTTACCTCAGTTTTGATTTTGATTATGCTTTATTTTCAACAACCTCAATTATTACATTCCAATAGTATAGCATGTGTTTTAAAATCCAAATAAAAAGCAATAAACAATGGTAATTGTATTTCCAATTATTATAGCAAACAAACATTCCCAAAACGACCATTTAGATTTAACTGATGCTACATTATTCGATCCGAAACTGTTACAGAGATTATAATCGCAATTAGTAGAGTGTGGTTATCTGATGATGATAGATTTAAAAACATTTGTTTCAAGAATAATTTGCATTTATATTCTTTAACGTCAAATTAAATGCAAAAAATATTATCAAACATTTTGAATAGATTAAAGTGACTCCAAATTGAAAATTAGGCGGGTTTTTTGAATGATCATTCACTCCTTATTAGACGTTTCACCAAATTATTCTAGGTGAGGACATTAAGGAGATTATTGACAGTTGGGTAGTTCGATTTCTCGGTAACTCCTTCAGTCAGTTGTGTCGGAGTGTGCTTTATTCCCTATTGACTCTCGACGTCTCACTAGCCACTTCCAACTTCCCAACCCTCATCATAACGCAATTGTTGAATGTCGATAGCTTTTTCCATCCCGCTATCCCTTTAGGATAGTCTAGACCAAAGATACTTACAGTCTAGCTGCTATAGAAGTCAGTAGAAATATGAAGGAGCAATCTTTAAACAATAAAAATAAGAAGCTCAGAAAACAAAGAAAGTGAAGAAGACTATGAAGTAAAAATATCTCACGCATGCATCATTTCGTGGCGCCGAATGCCCTTTTAGTTACCGACTGAATCTCAGAGAACCTATATCGAATAATCTCCTCATTTTTATCAATTGCCTTGGTAATCAAAGTTCCTAGAATTTTAGGATACTCTAGTCTAACCCAAGAACATTTCTAGTCTAGCTGCTATAGAAGTCAGTAGAAATGTGAAGGAGCAAGTTTTAAGCAATGGAAATAAGAAGCATAGAAAACAAAGGAAGTGAAGAAGACTAAGAAGTAAAAATATCTCACACATGCATCATTTCGAGAAGCCAAATGCCCTTTTCGTTACCGACTAACTCTCAGAGAAGCTATATCCGTTTATCTCCTCATTTTTATCAATTGCCTTGGTGATCAGATCTCCTAGGATGATTCTAGGATACTCTAGTCTACGCCAAGAACACTACAGTCTAGCTAAAGGACACTTGCTGCTATATAAACCTGAATATGACAATCTAGAAAAACGAAGAAAGTGAAGAAAATAATGTCAGTAACGGAAAAATAGTTAATTCCAATTTGATTGTATTCACATCAATTTTATCAACTGTACGCTATTAAATAGAAATCGAGGGGCAATTCAATGACAATTGTGAAATTTATAATTTATCATAGAGTGAAATAGCCGATAAGTTCTCTCTCTCTCTCTCTGTCTTTCGGTCTCTGGACACTATCAAGTAACTATAATAATTGGAAACGCAATTACCTCAACTATATTTCATTTTGTATTCTGCCGGATTTGCGATTAATAATTTTCTCCCTTCCTTGTTTCAGATGATATAATGGGCCACCCTACCCGCAAAATGAAAGTAAGTAGGCAATAATAACTTCCAATATTCGGCAAAGTGAAAATCGAGCTGCGAATAGCTGAAGAGTGAGTGTGCCTAGGCCCTTAGGGCATTACTCTAAGAACCCCTCATTTCTCTCCCTTATTTACTAAATATTATATGAATACCGACCGAGCTTACAGTTCTTTTTTTAATTATACCGTATCACTATAGGGCGTTTAGTTAACAGTGATGGACTTGTTTATACAAAATTTACTCAGTTTCCAATAAATTTCAAACAAACGGCATTATTAATATATATGAAACAGTTAATTTTCGATTACTTAATAATGCACTTTACAAAATACGATAATTTCGCAGAAAACTGTATTAATCTATTGATAGTACAGACGTTTTTGTCAATAAGAATTTTAATTTATGGTTAGATGTGAAGATGTCGCTGTTATCACCGCTTCAACATTTCCTTCACTGAAGGATATGTATTGATTGTAATTTCAGCAATAGCAAACCAGAATGTTTGGTTGAATCTTGTAGATCTTACCAACCCCCTTTAACCTAAAAGTGTATCTTCTTAATACATGTAAACTACGTGTCACGTTGTTTGTCCGCGATGAACTCCTAAACTACTTGACCGATTTCAATCAAATTTGTACACCGTGTGTAGTTTGATCCAACCTGGGAGATAGGATAGCTTACGTCTCAATTTATGCTCGCAATATTATTTTATTGCGAGTTATTTGTCTATTATTTGACAGTCACAATTATCTTTAGCTCGAAATGATTCCAGCAGATGGCGACATCTGTTGACTGGATTGAGTAAGTATTCAATAAATGGTACAATGTCAACTGTCCAAACGTTTCCCATAAGCTATAATTTAATAGCATAACCATAACATGTTGCTGAGGCTAGGTTAAATTCATTTATTTAGTAAACGAAATACAGTGTACTTTACTTTCTAAATTTTTGGTGTTAGCATAGCCGGCCACGTGCTACTTAGACTGAAGTATACATTAAAATTATTCCTGCTTTTTACTTATCGGTGCTTCGTTGTTCAAAACTCTAATTGAACTATATACATGTAAATATTATCACATAGTTGTATTATTATATATACAGGGTGTACCCATCTTACGACAAACTTCGGTATATGGGTTATTTCAAGAGATATCAAAAAATGTTATTAACAAAAATAGTAGATGTGCTGAAGGTCCATCTTTTGAAATTATATTGCACTATACAGAGTGCTGCATAACTCCGTTACAAACCAAACATATGATTTTTCAAATGGAAATTCCTGTATATTATACCGAATTCGGATTGGCTGCATTTTTTTGAAACTTTTGATATGAGGTTTTGCCACTTTATACAGAGTCCTTCAAAAGATATGGACACGTTTATGTGAAAATCGTAGGTAAATCAACGCTCTGTAGCTTGTTGTAAGTTGAAGACAAAAAATTATTTTGCCAAACAGAGTTTTGTAAAATGATGCAATATCTCCGTATCCTATTGAATTTCAATTATATACTTTCTTGTATACAGGGTGAACGGAAACTCGAATCTGTCATTTTCTTTCTTCTTTCAAATGGAACACCCTGTATTTTATAGCAAAAATAGAATCTTCGATTATGTAACTTTAATTTTTGTCAAGCATTCCCCATACCCAAAGTTATCTGGTAATATCTATTGTAAACTATTATTATTATTGACCTATTATGTGAAAGCAATAAACGTAGTAAGTATTTTAATGAATAATTCATTCTAAACAAAACTAGCTACCAAAAGTATAATCCTAACCGTGATATTAAACTGAAGGTTCAAAGTGTTCACCGTTAACATCAATGCAATGCTGTAAGAGGGGGCCCAACTGATTGGCCAGCTCGGTCACCCGATTTAACAAAAGTATTATTAATTTTTTTCGGGTCTTGTAAGGAATAAGTTTATAAAATCCCCGGCTATTAGAGATGACATGAAAGAGGTAGATGGTAGCGGCATTTCGACCTGCTAACGTTGATATGCTGGAAATGTTAGTCAATCATTTGGACTATTCTGCAGCATTGCATTGATGTTAACGGTGAACATTTTGAACCTTTTGTTTAATATTACGGTTGGGATTATACTTTCGGTGGCTGGTTTAGTTTAGAATAAACTGTTCATTACAATTCATTATTAATTAGGATTTTTTGTTACATACAACGTTTAATGCTTTCACATAATAGGTCAGTAGTTATATTTTACAATAAATACTACAAAATAACTGTGTTTTTATAAAATTCGGGTATAGGGAATGCTCGACAAAAATTAAAGTTACATAATCGAAGATGCTATTTTTGCTATAAAATACAGGGTGTTCCATTTGAAATAAGAAAGAAAATGACAGGTTCGAGTTTCCGTTCACCCTGTATACAAGAAAGAATATAATTGGAATTTAATAGGATACGGAGATATTGCATCATATTAGAAAACTCTGTTTCGCAAAATACATTTTTTTTATTTAACGTACAACAAGCTACAGAGCGTTGATTTACCTACGATTTTCTCATAAACGTGTCTATATATTTTGAACGACTCTGTATAACGTGGCAAAACCTCATATCAAAAGCTTCAAAAAAATGTAACCAATCCGAATTCGGTATAATATACAGGGGTTCCCATTTGAAAAATCATATGTTTGGTTTGTAACAGAGTTATGCAGCACTCTGTATAGTTCGATATAATTTCAAAATATGGACCTTCAACACATCTACTATTTTTGTCAATAACATTTTTTGATATCTCTATCTAGTAGTAGAAAATCAGTCATGAATGTCGCCATGTATTTTTTACAAATGGCATCTATGTAAAAAAGCATGGTGGTGACCATGTCTGATGTCCTCCTACCTTTCCCATTAAGTAGTTTGCAACAATCTAATGGCAAAAACGTTAGCCACAGCAACGCGTGGCCGGATCAGCTAGTAATCTACAGATTTATATTTTGGCCAGTTGTTTGTTAATTTGAAATCATTTGATTAAACACCTGCCACTTTTTATTCATTTATAATAAATTAATTCCGTTATAGCACCTGTACCTCTTCGTTTAAATAATTTGTTTCATAAATAATTATAGACGATAAGTTTGAAAAAAAATTTTTATTGACCAATAGAGGAAATGGTATATCAGAAATATTCCAAGATTAATCGAGTCCTTAAGCGGTAGATGATGCTGGACAAATCTTATCGTTTATTTCACTGATGTACTTAATTGACTGTTATGTTTTTGAATGCTTCTCGATGCCGACAGAAACTAAAAGAATTTATCATGAGTGTATTTGTTAGTCTAATTTTCCAACAAAATGTATATACAGGGTGTACTCTAAATAAGAGTAATGGTAGATTTTTCTCTAGCCTTGTTAGTTTGTGAGTTACATGGTGTACCTATTTTGTGTTCTGCTGCTAAATTAAAGTTAAGGGAATTGTAACCTCGCTCTCAATTGGATATTTTCCAAATTTCCAAATCCAATCCTGCGTAGTTGAGAAGTTCGGCTGGTAGGGTGCTTCGAAAACTTTGAGAAGGAAAAAATATATAAAAGGGGATAAGTCTACACCATGTGGGGAGGCGAAGAGTGGATGGCGACTAGCGATTTTGTAAAACACGAGTTAACTTTCAAAAGGCTTTTAATTTCGCACTAGGGGAATCCGTGCAATCAAAGGATATTGACGCATTCTATTTTCAATTAAAAAGAAGGATTTTATATCGGGTAGTGGAGAGTTTTTGTTTTGGCTACTTAAAAAGTTATAAAAAGCTCGGAAACAGTAAGCTTTTCTATACAATTTGGGGGATTTTCAATTGTATTACCAAATTTTAAAGTTTATAAAACAAAAAGTTACTAGATTTGGGAACGTCGCATTATTAAACTGAAACTTGAATTGTCTCAAACATTTCATACGAATATAATGTTGATATAGTTTGAAAATTTTCATGCTCCGAAAGTAGTCCAGTAAATGAAGCGACAAAGCTCATGAGAAGTCCATGAAGACTTCACTTTGGGCTCAATTTGTAGGTCATGGCAGTTGTTTTCAAACAAGAGAAAACTTAACGCGAGCTTATGGAAGGGGAGGAAATGGCCCCCTAAACGGGTTTCTCGGTAAAATCTGGCTAAATATGCGAATAAGAGGATTTTTTATCGGATGAAAAATGAAGATCGTCTTATTATCTACAAAAATGGTCCCTATCATTGTTTTCGAAAATTTTATAGTTATCGAGATAATGAAACCTAAAAGTCTGCTCATTTCAGCTGCTGCTCTGCGTATAGGAATAGGGTATTTGACAATTTTTTTCAAATACCATTAGAAGATTGTCTGACCTCAGTTAAGTACTCCAAATTTTTTACTAAGCGGGAAAGTTGCCAAAACCAACTTTAAAAATTTTCTATTTAAATAGCGCGCCAAAACGCGCTGATTTTTTAAGACGTCAGTGGTCTTGTCGCTCCGCCTACCGCATCCCGAGCGACTTGACCCTGACCAGCCCAATCGGAACCATCGGCTCGACCTGCGGAGGCCCACCTGCCGTGACCTACAAATTGAGCCCAAAGTGAAGTCTTTAGCGACTTTTCAGGAGCTTTCCATATTCTCAGGGGTTCAGTTACCGGACTAAAGGACCAATAATAATATAATAATTTATTCACGAAATATATAAGTAATTACAAATTTGTTTGGTTAGTGAATAAACAACCCGAAGGTATCGGATAGGTGTACATACACCTGTTTCGGCAAAATACATATAAATAAAAACAACAGTACTTAATTTAATAATGTTAGATATGTTATTACAACCCTAATAACATGCAAGGATAAGATTACAATAATAATAATAAATTGAAATTTTAAAATGAAATTCTAAAATTTCAAAACTTTGGTTAATGTGACCATACGTTTTTACTTTATTTTTTGATAATCCTATGTATCATGGTTGTACGTGGTATGTATAATTGCACCATTAATGCAATATGACAGAAATATCTCGCCTGTTCCAAAAGAAACGCTTTCAATTTCTTTCTGAATAGCATGGGATTATTTATGAGTTTGATACTGTCAGGGATACAATTATAGATTTCCGGAGCTAGGAATGAAAAAGATCTTTGACCAAAAGATTTCATCATTCTCGGAACAATATAGTGGTGTTTGTTCCTAGTTTCATAATTATGTAAAGGTAGGTTACTCTTATCCTTTATGGCGTGGTATTTTATAGAGGCACAAAGAAAATATAACTGTTTCAAGTCAAAAATGTTGCTTTCCCTATATAATCGATCTGAAGGATATGTATGAAGTTTAGACAGAATGATTTTCTAAAATCTTTTTTGGATAATTTCTAATGGATGTATTTGAGTTTTTAGAGCACTTCCCCATGCTAATATACCATAGCGTAGGTGACTCTCGCCAAGTCCGAAGTATAACATTCGAAGGTATTTGGCGGGTATACACTTTTTCAGGTATTTAAATTTATAGAGGATGAATTGTAGTTTTTTTATCACGTATCTAATGTGAGAATCCCACTTTAAATTTGTATCTATGGTAATACCTAGATAATTGATACTCATCACAGGTTTTATACTGAAATTTTGTCCGTTTTGTGAGGTTTGAATAGATCGCTAGTTAGGTTGTAGTTGGAGAGTGGTCAGTAAAAAGTTTTTTTTAAATTTATTGTAAGTATTTTATTATCAAACCAGGCCTTTATTAGTTTTAAATCAGTTTCTGCTTTTATTTTCAATTGATACCAGTTATCTGCTTCATAAATAATAGCAGTATCATTAGCGAACCCAATTATATGTCCTGCACTGCGCAAAGAAAATAGACCATTAATATAAAGATTAAACAAGACAGGACCCAAAATTGTTCCCTGTGGTACTCCATAAGATATATTTCTTTGACCACTCGTTTGCCTGGCAATCTTTACTACCTGCTTTCTCTCTGAGAGATAGCTTGAGAATAACTGTAGACTATTTTTTCGTATGCCAATATTTTCTAAGGTTTAATAGGTTATAATGGCTAACAGTGTCAAACGCTTTTGCCAGATCCAAAAATACACATAAGCAAACCTTGTTATCATTCAATGCTTCATAGGCTTTTGATGTTAAATTTAAAATGGCATTTTGGGTGGAGGTATTTTTCTTAAATCCAAATTGTTTGGGAGAAATTAAATTGAATCTGTTAATAAACGATATAAGTCTATTTTTCAACAACATTTCAAATCAAATCAAATCAAATTTCAATTCGTGAGCGGTTACGAGAAAGAAAGCTTGGTTATCGGGCCTTGACGAGTGTGAAAAATTTGAATTTAATCTGAACGTTTTGAATGGGGAAAAATCAAGTTTAAAGGCTGCGTTACAAACAAACATACATACATAGAAGTGAAGCTCAATTACAAGAGCGTTTATCCCCCTTGTCGACTTTTTCCAATTGTTGCGCCGTCCATTTTTTCATTTTCAGAAACTTCCAAGAGCTTAACTCAGTTATTTTTTTCTTTTGGCCTCACATTATACTCCTCCATCTAAGTTTTCAATACTCTCAAACGTTTTTTGAATAACCCTTATTCTACGAAACCTAACCGTCATTTTGGTCCCATATAATCAACCCCCTCATCCATATTTATAAAGGTACCAACATTATCGACTTCGACTTTTGATATCCGATTCTCACCCTCTAATTATTTTCTATTTATTACAGACCTAACGTATGTAAATGTAAACGTAACACTGTCAAAATACGATCAACCCTTAGTAAGATGTAACACGTTAAACCCACATCTACATCTAAAAATATATAGCTTTAATTGTATAATTGCGGCCACGGCCGTAATTCCAGGCTAATGTTAAAGGGGAGGAATGAAATATGCATGTTGCAGGGTTGCGCACCCTTAACAAGGAAGGGTGACAACGTTTCACGCATATGGTAAAGGGTTGTCATCTGGGTTACTTCTGATCAGATGTTGATCATTATCACAATGGGATATGGCCCCTTCCTACAGATGATGTTTTCGAATAAATTATACGGTGTCAGTTCCTGAAAGAGCTAATGGAAATTTGAGGTTAATGCGTTGGAAATAATACCGAATTTACTGTTGTTATTTATGGTGTGTATACCGGGATTTGTTTTTGTTCTGGCTACGATTTATACTGATTTGTTTTGTGACAGATTATAAATGTATATTGTATTTCTTGGGATTAAGTGATTTTGTAAATTACAAAGTTTTCTTTGTGGTTAAATATACTTTCAATATTTGGAACATTCTTTATAGACTCTCCAGAATAAGTCAATTTAAACTATATGTTTCAGTAACGCATTAAATTTCAAGTATGAATTTTAGTAGTAGATAAGAATATTAATATTTATCTTCAAGTATTGCGTTTTATTGGGGTTTAGTTTGGTGGCTCCAATATTTTTTTCCAAATTGTCATTAAACAACCTTTCTTCATAGAGGTCATTGCATGCTAGACTGGCCACAATCTAGAGAGCATTGCAGCTTAGATTTCCTGCATCCACAGCCTCAACCAAATCAAGCACACATTATATATTATGCTCTGCTGCTCCATCATCTTCCAGACAAAGACGGCAAGTCGGATCTTCCGACAGTCCAAGTATCAGCATATGATAATTCAGACGACAGAAGCATGTTATAAAAGCCTGTTAGACACTATAGGCATGTCTACTATAGCCCAACATTTATTTGGATACATTTTTCGAGAGATATACAGTGTGGAAACCACTTATGGAATAAAATTCTTTGTCATTATTTTAGAAAATTATAAAAAATGCCAAAACACGTCTACTTTTGAATTGAGTTGTGCGTTATGTAAACATAAATATAAATGTACAGGGTGATTCACGCAAGTATGCCATAGTCGGTGTTTTTTTTTTATTGAAACACCCTATATATTTGCATATTTTTGAAATCCTCTTAATGAACCGATTCCAACAAACTAAATAATGTATGGTCAATAATTATGAATTATACAGGGTGACTTTTTTTTACAGTTATGAAACACATACATAAAATACCTGATGTATTTGATTTTAATACAATAAAATAAATGCTCAAAATGTTCTCCACCTAGTTGTTGGCAATAGCACAGTCTTTAAAGTTCGAGGTGGAATATTCCGTATTTCTGTAGTTATCCTGTCTTTGAGGTCTACAATGCTAGTTGGTTGTGTTGCATATACTTTGTTCTTGAGATAACCCCACAGAAAAAATCTAACGGCTTAAGGTCTGGCGATCTAGCTGGCCAATCAATACTACCTCTTCGTCCAATCCATTTTTTGCGGGAGATTTCATCTAAATAAGTTCTTACCATTAAAGCATAATGGGGTGTTGCCCCGTCTTGCTGGAACCAAACATTTTCATTCGGTAAGCGAGGATCTATTGCGTTGGGATATAAGTTTGCCAACGCAGGAATAATTTCATTTCTAAGCATATTTCACTATTTTTCAGCTGTCAAATTTCCATCTATAAATATAGGACCAATAATATGGTCGCCTATGATACCGGCCCAAACGTTCACTTTTTGAGGGTACTAAGTATGTGTCTCACGCATCCATTTAGGATTCTCTGCTGACCAATATCTACAGTTCTGTCGGTTTACCTCTCCATTCAATGTGAATGTTGATTCGTCAGGAAAAAGAATGGCACCAAGAGCTATCTCATTTCTGTTCAGCTTATTCATCAATCTTTCGCAGAAATCCATTATACGATCTGGATCGTCTTCTATTAACTCCTGCACAAAAGTTAATTTGTAGGGATGAAGTTTTTCTTTATGAAGACATCTTAGAACAGTTGTATGACTAACAGTATTTTCACAGGCATTTGACGTGTACTTGAAGTGGGATTCTCTTCGACACTTAACAAAATATCCACTTTCACATCATCTTCAACGAAGTGTGGTTTTCTTTCCAATGGTTTGACATGTCCAAGTTCTCTGAATTGTGCATGAATTTTAGACACAGTACTTTGTGAAATATTAGGCAATTCGGGATACCTGTGATTAAATAAGATTGCCACTCCAACTTGACTTCTGCAGTTATCCCCGTACCCGATCATCATTAAAATCTCTATTCGGTGAGACTCAGTTAAATATTTCATTGTTATGTCGACAAGGAAAGAGTGTTTGACAAAGATTTTACTTTTTCAGTATAAACTGTCAACACATCAACAACTGACAGAATAGAAAACGATCCACATTATTTACCGATTTAAAACAATCCACATTATTGACCGATTTTGTCTAATTATTGGCGTTTTTAGGCAATTTTCAGGTATTTATGATAAAATTCATGGGCGTAGCAGGTTTTGTTTAATATACATCCAATAATTAGTTAGTTTAGATTTTTTATAAATCCATATTTAGCTAATTTAAAAAAGTACCAATATTTCAAGTGTAGGTAATAAATTAAAAATATTAAAATTTCACCCTGTATAATCCATAATTGACCATACATTATTTAGTTTGTTGGAATCGGTTCATTAAGAGGATTTCAAAAATATGCAAATATCCAGGGTGTTTCATTAAAAAAAAAACAACACCGACTCTGGCATACTTGCGTGAATCACCATGTACATTTAAATTTATGTTTACATAACGCACAACTCAATTCAAAAGTTGACGTGTCTCGGCATTATTTATAATTTTCTAAAATAATGACATGAAGAATTTTATTCCATAAGTGGTTTTCACACTGTATTAGTAACAAATTATCTAGAAAAGCGACAGGTGATACTTGGCTTCATTTGTGACTATCTAATTTATCATAGACGAAGGAGAAGGATAGAAGTGGTGAGGTTATTCCACTAGTGGTTTCCACACTGTATAAAAGCCTTTGTATGAACCAATCCTGGTAAATTGTACCAGAAGTCTAAACCTCTTCTTGCTGTAGAGGTATTTGCTTGGCAAGACTTTTTGCGATGCCAATTTTAGGTTCTCGGCATCCTCCCTTGCAAGAGAGTCTGCGTTCTCATTTCCCTCCAGGCACAAATAATATGCTCTGCTGTTTCATCATCTGCCAGACAAACACGGCAAGTCGGATCTTCCGACAGTCCACGTTTTTGAACACATGATGATTCAGATGACAGTGGCCTGTTAGACAACGTAGGTCATGCCTGCTATAGTCTAACATTTGCTTGGAGACATTCTTCGAAGGATGTATAAAAGCCTTTGCATGAACCAATTCTGGTAAATTATGCCAGAAGTCTAAAGCTCTTCTTGCTGTCCAGGTATTTAGTGTTTGTTTGGCAGAACTCATTGCGATGCCAATTGTGGGTTCTGGTCCGATAGAAACACGTGCGACACCCTCCCTTGCAAGAGAGTCTGCCTTCTCATTTCCCTCCAAGCCAGAATGGCCAGGGATCCAGAGCAGCGATACTCTATTCTATCGGAGAGAGTCTTTTTGGCAGTCTAAAACCAATTTTGACGCTACATGGTGAGAGATAAGTACTTTCAAAGCCTCTTGGCTGCTCGGGAAGATTTATAGTTACTGGTTCTAGCATGTGATTCTGCAGCACTCAGCCTTTTCTCGAGGCTTTGAAGAGGGATTGCGCCTCTGAGCCAAGGTAATTTCCAAAGTACTGTTTTTACTTTGATTCAGGTACCACCAAAGCAATTTTAATGCATTGCCGTTTTTTTAAGAGCCAAAAAAAACGTGAAAAAAGCAAGTAAGAATTATTTTTCACCCAAATCAGGTTTGTATGATGGATAACTGCCAATTTTATAATTCATTTGGAGAGTATTCAAGCAAGTGTTTGACGTTTGGGCCGATCATATAGGTGGTTCTTCGACCAGATGTGTGAGATAATACTTATTTCGAAAAATTTATAATCAATCGATTTAATGATTGAAAATAAATTATTTAGGATAACCAACCTAAAAAAATGACAATGAAAGAACGTTTTGAATTAATCACACTTCTATTTACATTTCCAACTCATGAATTATTTTTCACACAAATTAATAGATCCATACCAGATTGGTAGACACACGTTTCCTGCGTAATATTTTTAGTCTGTTTAACATCATTTATCACTTAGTTTTATGATATCTTCCTTCGATCTTGCGTAATATACACACGTACTATTCATAAATACGCCATGGATCCAATTAATTACAATCATTATCATCTGATAAGAACCGTCCAGTGGGTACCTTGAGTAATAAAAGATACTAAAAAGTTGACACGTTACTATCGGACAGAAACGTTAATCACTTTTGTTTACAGTCATCTAGACTCCCCGAGGTTTTATTAACGGGGAGTCTTAATGAGTGGGAAAAATTTTAAATATATAAATAAATCAGTTTTCAATTACATTAAAGTAGATATATTGACGTTTTTGGTGTTTGCCTCAATGTTTTTTCATATTTTCAATTTTTTTCACAGTTCGTTCTATATCATTGTTAGACCAGTGCCGAAGCCTTCAAAAATGGTAAAAAGTGAAAAAATCTCTACTTTCTGATAGTCTGAAAAAAAATACATCTCCATGGTGAATGTTCTCAGAAAATGCAAAAAATAAAAAAAACTCAAATTCGACACTATGTACAATAGGGTACAAGCATAAATTTTGCTATTGGTGGGAATTGACGCTTTATCAGGTCTCCTAACACCTTGCATGCCTATTTTTTCAATAAAATATAAACTTTACTTTTAAAACGACTTTAAAAATCATAAAATTTGAAAGTCCGACAAAACGCGCTTTACGTCATAAAGATGGCTGCTCCATGGTGTGACGTCATTTGTTTACGTTCTTTTTCGTGTATCACGCTCTGAGTTCTTGTGACCTAATTTGTTTCTGAAAGCTTTAAAAATGGATAAAGCTAAAAAAAAACTTTTTATTCCAAGTATTGCATTGTTCCAGTGTGTAAATCAACGTCTATTAAAACTCCAGACAAAATATTTGTTACTTTACCTGGTGGCGCAAGCAAAAATACACTCAAGAGGAGGGCATTACTTTTGTTTGTGGAGACCATTTTAATGTAGGTACCTACTTCTATGCTGGTAATTTTTATTCTCAAATAGTTTGAGGTGATGTACCTATATGTCTAAGAATCAACCATAAAAACATCATTTTCTTACGACCACACATCGAAATATGGTTGGTATATATTATATAAATAAAACATGGTTTAAATCGTACTTACGATAATGCTTTAACTCCTCTTATTTCCTCTGCATCAAAGCAGCTGTTTGACTTCATAAAGTCAAGTAGCATAAATGAGTCTACTTTGGGCATGTTATCAGTTTGTGCTTTTACAAAACCTTCGCTAGCCATATCTTTACTCACAAAATATGAAAGAATCGTCACTGAACACTGAACTAGTAAATAAAATATATTCTTTCATAAGTTTTAAAATATCCTCGGAAATATCGAATATTTATGACTACTCTCCACTTTACGTTGACTTTTAGAAATAAAAAAAAGCACACACAAACACGTAATGGTCTCTAACAAACATATAAATGATATTTTTGTCGATGAAGCAATTAATAGTCGATTAAAATACAATATAAACACACAACTACACATAACCTAATGCAATACCGGCCATATTGACATAACAAAGAGATATGACAAGAGATATGACATCACACGTATCATCGGTAGTGGTCGGAAAGTGCATTGAAATTTCCTTATTTCCTATTATTAGTAATTTTTGATATCATATTTACTATTATAAATTAATTGAGCAAAATATGAAATATGCGTGTACTCCATTTTGAGCTATTTATTAAAATGTACACTTCAGTTAATCAAAAAACGTAATATTCCATGTTACATTGATGGACGAAAAAATTGCAAATCGAAAGACACTACTATAGTTAACAAACAAATAAGTTATAATGTAGTTAATATTTAATAAGACATCTACAATTCTTTGACAAAGTTATAGAATGATTACAATTAATCAAATCTATTTATAAATGTAAAAATGAAAAACACTGAGTCAATCAAGGTTTCAAAAAAATCAATTGGCAAAAATTAAATCATCCTTCATTTCGGCAAACCTCTCACCCACTGAAGGAGCAGCAGAACGGCATTGTTACAGGGCATATAATCAGCTTCAAACTTGGTTGGGCAACGAATTGACAACAACAGATAGAAGCTGGAAGAAACATCAACGAGGCATTATGCCCAAATTTACAGAGAAGGATTTAATTCCGGAAGTATAGCTCAAAACTATTTGCTGCAGCTGTGAAACTGGGTGTAACAGTTTGGAATGTGGTTGCCGAAAACATGGTTTAAAATTCACAAATTTATGTACAAATTGTCATGGTTCTGAAAATTGCTCCAATCTGGAAGAAAAAATCTACGAGTAAGGGAATGATTCAGATGAAATTGTGGATGAAGAACCAATGCAGACTGGAAATAACATTAAAGACGAAAAAAGTGATGGTCTTGAATTTCTCGAAGATTAACTAGAGTTGGAAGGGTTTGTCGAATCTAACGATGGAGAAATGCCATCAAAGAAACAAAAACTAATGGATTAGTGATTACAATTCAAGATAATGTATTTATAAACATCAAGATTAACGTTTTCATAATTATTATAATGTAATCAAAATGAACTATCTAAAATCAATAGTACGATTTACATGTATATTCACATTTTATGAGATTTTCTATGACATGGATGTAATTCGAATTTAATGAATAAACTTTTTAAATCGAAAAAATTGCAGCAATCACATTTTTCCGATGAAATTGTACATAGTGATTAAAAAAACTCGGTATACATCATTGATTGGATTAATAGCAAAATATTAGCCAATATTTAGTTATATTTGCAGAAATCTGATATAGTAAATCGTTCATCGTATTATACATTAAATGCGAGTGGTCTACCCAGAAGATGAACAATCTTGTTCGAACTTCCCTACTTGTTTCAGAAACTTCATAACAACATTAATATCCTCTTATAATGGAAATACCTCACAAGTTATATACCTTTTGTCATTAATGACTTCAATTTGAACTATAAACTGCAAAAAACAGCTCTTTTTGAGTTTTTTTTCAGTTTCTGCATTTTCTGAGAATATTTACTATTGAGAGTTATTTTTTTTTACAGTCTATCAGAAAGTAGAGATTTCAACGAACAAAAGGCCCACCGACTTTTTGAAAAAAGCTGATATTTTGACGCGAGAATTTTCGATTGAAAATTAGGGTGCTTTTTTGATATTTAGTCAAAATAGGGTGAAAAAAAAAATTATTTCAAATCAAATGAATTACAGTTTATTCGAGACATAATAAGGTAAGTTTTCACGAAATTTCGTGAAACAAATACTTTTTTTGAAAAAGAAAAATAAAAAACCAAAAACTTGGTTATTTGAGTTTTTCACATAAATTTTGAGGTTATGTGTAAAAATTGTGAATACAAAAGTTTTAGAGCTTTTTATTACTCACAACTTTGCCATTCAACTTTTTTCCGTAGGACTTGTATTTTTACCAGAAATCGAGATAAACCATTTTTTACCCTTAAAAACTCACCCCCTCCCTCTTCCCGAACTCGGATCGCGCGTAATTCATTTTTTTCTCCAATTATATCATATTCCCCTCCTTTTCTAATGGGTTTCGTCCTACAATTATTTTTTTTTGTTCCAAAAATTATAGACCAAGGTCCATATAATATATGGTTAAAGTAGATCGCAATCTCTTTTATAGAATGTAATTCCTGAGAAAATTCACCATAAATAGAAAATAGGTATGCCAATATATGCACCGTCAATACTTAATGTCGACAAGTAAAGATTGGTCGATCAATCTTCGTGATTTTTTTCCTATTTCATTTTCCAAGCGTCGAACCGCTCGTTTCATATGAGGTTTTGCATTTCCTGCGTCTATATAGGGTACAACGAGTCCCTTGATGGATGCCCGACCTGACACGAACCCTCTTAACGACCCGAATAACTTTTAATGTCGAAAACGTCTCAAAAAATAGCCACTTTGAGATTAACAAAAAATTGGCTCTGAAATGAAATAAACCATTTGCCGTGTAAAATACTGGTCCATTAACATTTTCTTCTAAATCTAATAGAATAAAAATCAACTAAAAGAATTCAATTAGAACCAAAAATACTTTCAAATAAGTTAAATTTGTTCCTAGAGGAGAAAGGGTGGCTTCCAAAGACTGCTAAGTAAAATTGGAATTAAATGTTGATGATATTCATAACAGTTTTTACCTACGACCCCCCCTGTAATCAGTCAATAACACACAGTCGGTATCAATGTAATGGCGTCTATTACGCACTGTAAAAAAATGCACAGCTGTAAAGTAAATCGCACGGCTTCCATAGCAACATCTTAGCAACTGTCAATAGACCTCGCCATTTTATTCAAAATTTACTATTCGATATTGCCACGTTTAACTATGAAAAGCCCAAAGGGCTAAGTATGTATTGATTATAATTGAATAATGGACTTTTGATTAGAGTAACAGAGATGGAGATGAAAGTTTACCAAGTACCTCTAATAAAGTAACTGTTGTTTCTTATGCTTTCACAAGTAAAGGAACGATTTATGAGTTGTGTTTAATAACTGTACTGTTACTATAAACATTCATTATAATAACTAATATTAAGGAAATAAATGTTATACAATAAAATTATTAGAAATATCTATTGTTGATGTTCAAGTATTATTAAAAATAAGATTATACATTCATGTACAAGTAGGTCGTAGGTAAAGTATAGTACGTAACTCGTGTTGTAAAGCATTTTACGCACTCACGGAATTTTCCATTCGTGCGTAAAATGCTTCTTATCACACACGTTACGTAATATACTATTACAGTATTCGATCTTTTAAATTGAGCGAGATATTGCCTGTAAACGATAACTTGGGACACCTTGTATAATTGTCATCACCGTTCATGCAAGTTATGCAGATTTGTTGCAAAACAACGTATACAAAGTAAACGTTCCAATAGCTTAACGACATGCTACGTATTCCGAACCCTCAAACCATATTTTATCACACAATCGCTAATTATTTGGAATAACTTTGCGTGCTAATTTCAAACTAGTTATCGCTAGGAATACATCTACGAGGTAGCCTTTGAGGAAACCTCTCGACAAAATAATAGAATAGAAATTGGTAAAGCTAAACTTAGTAAAAGACGTCCTCGGAGCTTCCAAAATGTTCAAAGACTTTTTAAAACGTCATGGAATAGAGAAGTTCAGTCTTAGGTCAGTGTGGCAACCAAAAGTGGTTTTTTCTAACAAGAATGGCAGTTAAGGTCTACCCTTCAAAACATAAGATTTTTGCATGTTTTTTATCATCGCGAACATCTATATTGCTTTATTAAAATAATGAATATACACAGACATATATGTTTTTTATATGTCTGTGTGAATATACCCCCGAAGCGTATATATCTTGAAATTTAAAATGACTTTTTAGCTGAATACTCAACATATCGGTGGCCAATAACTCTAGGAACTTTTGGCAAGTCACCATTTCATTTCTATTATTCCGTTACTAGTTATGTCAAATGTCAGTTATATTTATTTTTGTTAATATTCGTTTAACTGTGTATGTCCATTTTCGATTAGATTTTTGTAGCATTTCTAGTTAGTTGTATCTCTATGCTTCTAATTACTTTTTCCACTGACATCTGACATAACTAGTGACAGATAACAGAAAGGGAATGGTGACATGACAAGAGTTCCTAGAATTATTGGCCACCGATATGTTGAGTATTCAGCTAAAAAGTCATTTTAGTCCAAGCAACGAATGAAAAATAGCGGAAATAATTCATGTAGAAGCCAATTTTGGCACACTTGTAGGGGAAGGTGTTCTAAGCAACATACTAAAAGTACTGAGGGGTGGGGGTGCAGCTAAGAGTGCGGGGGTCTTTAAAGTTCCCTTGCTTCAGTTTTTTGTTGATAACTCGAAAAATACCGCCTCTAGCGAAAAAGTGTTGATATATTAATTTATCTACATAAAATTTTCTATAAAAAAAGGTTCTTCACACCATTTTGCTAAGATCAATGCTTTAGAAGAGATATGGAGGCGGAAGATGGAAAATTGAGAAAAAAAAACGTATTCATTGTTAAGAATGAAATGTTTATTGTTAAAAATGAAATGTTTGTTGTTAAAAATAATATGTTGATTGTTGAAAATAAAGTAATGAAGTAATTAGTGAATTAATGGTGTATCTTGAACATTAAATTTCGTCGAAATCTAAACTTTCATCTTTCATCGATGTTGTCTTCGACGGGGGCTCCGTCCGTACATGAGCTGAGGCATCCAGAGGCACCGGAGCAGGCAATTCCTGCTTTGCGGCAACCGCAGCGCACCCCACACCCAGTCGTGCATCGGCAAAAGATCATTTTCAAAACGGAGTCGGGTGCCCCAGGGTCGTTCGTGTTAACTTGGTTAAGGATTCCTTCTTCTCCCTTGACCCAAGGGGGGGGTTGCCGAGCCACTGTTGTATCTGTAAAAAAGTAATGAGACCAAAGTAAGAATTCATCACAAATTAATATTTGCCATTTAAAGAAAGCAGTGGGTATTTAAAGCTACATGTAAATGGATTAACCTGTAGATATACTCTGACCGAGTGTTGCTTTGAAGCTCCTTTGGTAGGAAGAAGAGTTGCCATGTCTGATTTGGGCTTCATTGACGCTTTTAAAAATGCCGAATACCCATGTTCGTTCAGGTTGTTTTGATGAGCAGGAGCTTTGTATATAGCCAAAAAAAGCTTATCGCCAGCCTGTTCAATATCCTCAGGTAATGCTGAGGGATCCTTGAATATTGTTGAAATGTCTTGAGTAAGGCCAGGATTTTCTGTGAAGAGCTTAGAGATTCCCACTTTACTCTTTCCATGTATCGCCGAGGTGGTGTCGCATCCGATGAATCTATGGAGAAGGAGAATCGTTTTGGCGACTGGAATTTGTTGAAGTTGCCGCACTGAAAACAATTTGGTCTTCACATTCCCACGGCCTGACTTCATGAAGTACATATTGATTGATTGAGGTGCCAATCCAATGAGGAGAACTATCAAGTCCACATCCTCCTCAACTATTACTATAGTTGGATGTACAGCAGCTTTATCCAACCCGCACCTCACAATAGTGCCGTCAGCATCCCTTGTAGCAATAGTTGTTTCAATCCCGGTTGCTGTCATTTTCTCACTGAGCAAGTGAATCAGCCTTGTTTGCTTCTTTCATTAGCAAGAAAATGCTCCTGTTGAACTGTGAATACCGTGCTTTCATGAAGGTTTGTGTCAACAGAAGTTTTGTGATCCCTTTTCGCTTCTGCTCCGCTCGTTTTGTGCTGTCGACATAACTATAACCATCAAAAACTACCATACAATTTTCACCAACAATTCACCTCTACCGTCTAAGGCTCCAACGACGCACACAACAATAGGCACACCAACCCCTCTTAATGTCCCAATTTCAAAATATACTTCGAATTAATTGTATATTAACACACGAGCATTGATTTATCCATGTACAATATTTTGCAACTAACAAACAAATTTTGAATTTTTGTATCATCGTATTGTTATTGTTGAAAAATTAATTTTTAAATAATAAATTTAAACAATAAATATTCAAATACATGTTTAACATGTCTTCGCTATGTTTTATATTTGGAACAAAGGGCGGTAAGAGGTTGATTAATTAAACAATAAACATTTCATTTTTAGCAATAAAAACGTTTTTTTTTTCCAATTTTCCATCTTCCGCCTCCATATCTCCTTAAGCATTGATCCTAGAAAAAAGTGTATGGAACCTTTTTCATAGAGAATTTCATGTAGATTGATTTGGTATATAAACAATCTTTCGTTAGAGGCATTATTTTTTGAGTTATTGACAAAAAAAATTAAAAAAGGGACCATTAGAGACCCCCCGCACCCTTAGCTTCACCCCCACCCCTCAGTACTTTTAGTATATTGTTAAGGACACCAACATTGTGCCAACATTGGATTCTACATGAATTATTTCCGCTATTTGGTATTTTTCGGTCTTCGTTGCCTGAACTATTTTAAATTCCAAGATATACGCTTCGGGGGTGTATTCATAATTTTAATAAAGCAATGTTGATGTTCGCAATTATAAAAAACAAGCAAAAATCTTATGTTTTGAAGGGTAGACCTTAGCTGTCATTCTTGTCAGAAAAAAACACTTTTTGTTGGCCTTTTTAGCCTAGTAGCACCGATTATAGTTCTGGTCCCACCACTCCATCGTAAATTCACCTTAACTGGATAGCCCAGTAGATGCTTAGTTAAAAAAACTTGTGTTCTGGCTGAATATGGATCATATTTCTAACCTCTACAAATGAGGAGGATTCGACTGCTTATTTTTTTATCATCAGTCTGTATATAGCTATAATTATAACATAAATACCAAAAGGTTTTCATCATTACTTAATTACCATTAGATTCTTGGTGATAATGTTAGTAATCCTTTAATGCTATTAAATTTGAGTTATGCAGATACATATTTATATTCCTTCCAACAATTCAGTCGGGTATTTCAATTAAATGAGAAGGAAACTAAATTGCTGACTCGATAAACTGAAGTTCAAATACCAGAATTCCTATTTCTCACTCGAAGCACTCCAATGTATAGAATAATCTGACCCAAATACAACTATTAACAAGTTACAACCAGCTTCCACCCCAATCTTCTAACGTAAAATCACACGCCGAGTCATCAATACTCCAGATTCTGAGAGCTACACGGAGGTGCTTCTGAGTTGGCGCTAATTAGGTCACTAATGACAGGGAGTTTTTACCGTAAAGTGCCTAATCCGATCAGCTCCTTTTTTTTGTTATTTGTTATTACTTGTATATTTTAAATTTGAGTATATTTAAAAATGAAGTATTGTTGTTTATTGTCTATTGTTCTTATATCATAGGCGTACAATGAAAATTTTCCCGTGGCTTCATTTATTTTGTCTCAGTTAAAATAATACCCTTCTTGGTGTGCGTCATCGATTGTGACGTATATCCGGGTTTTCGGCATGTCGTTTATTTTATTTGCTATTTTGACATAAAGCTAACCTTAAATTTGATAAATAAGATCATCAGGATTGTATTTAGCCAAATTCGAAAAGGCTATGCAATTAATAATTACCAGCTTCTTTTTCTAACTGAAAATACTTGAGAACTTTCAAAATACTGATGTTTTTCCGTGTATTCATGCATATTTTTGTATTATTCATATAAATAAAACAATAAGATTAATATTCACTTTTCATAAATAATAATTGACCGTAAACAAAAAAGTACAGACCTGTCAAGAACTGTCAGTGAGACAGTAGAAGAAGACGTTAGACTTATTGCCGCTACGAAAGTAACGCCTTCATAGTATTTTAAACTCTCGATTGATAGGTTGAGCTTGAGCGTAATCTAAACATCAACCAATCAAATTTTTGTCAGTCAAAGATTAGGGTTAACGTTTGTAATACATTTAAACGGTTCATTATTGTGATATTTTGATTAGGATTAATCACAGACCTGCCTTTTTTCCATTTCTTTCTACGTAATGTGTTAGAAAAACATTAACAATTGATGACGCACACCAAGAAGGGTATTATTTCAACCATAACTACCTATTTTATCGTTTTTATGCCCTATTTAAAAAAATGGGGGTTGTATTCCGGGATTTTTCATAAATACGTATAGTAGCCGGGTTAATGAATTTATGCGATTTAACACCTCCACACTGCTTCTGGTAGCGTGAAATTTGTACTTTTTTAAATTTTGAATCCACTCAATTTTCCGTTAATTCCAATTCGATCATCTGCTATTAAAAAAAAGTGTATTTAAATGCAAATTTCATTTGAAAGTTTCATACTGATAATAGTTATTTACATCCCTTTAACGAAAAATCTTCAGAACGGGCTTAAAAATTGGATTTTAAAGGCTAACTGAATATAAGTCTGGATTTAGAAAGAACTCCAATTAAAGAGATTACTCGGCCTTCTGAAATGTTCCAGACCAGTCTCTAAAAACTAAAATTCCAACGTTACGCTGATCAACAAAATGTTAATGCCTCCTCTTCTTTTTTTTTCGCTTCTAATCTTTTTAATACAGATTATCTTTTAGATGTTCTTTTCAATACTTTCTAAATACATTGAAAAAGTGCTTTTATTGAAATTGGAAAAATTGAATGTAAACTGATTCACTAAAAGTTGAAATTTGTAGTGACCTTAGCAGAAAATATATTAGAAAAATAAGCTAATGATATGGTGAACTCCAAAAAATTAAACTGGGCTGGCCGGAGTTGAATATATTATGAGTTTAAATAATCCACAACTCAAGATTAGTTATAGGAAAAGCTAATCATCTTGTAAAAGACAGACAGAAAGAGGAGTAGGAGCCAAGGAGGCTAAAACTAAAGATAACTATTCCAATAAGCCTATCTAAGGACGTCACAACTTTCCAAGCGAAAGTGACGGCTATGAAAAAATTGAAAGACAGAGGAAAGTACATTCCGTTCAGTTGCCATTCTCACTGATAGCCGAGCAACACTAAAGGGTCTTTTCAATTCCATAGAGGACAATTCTAAGCTAGTATGGGCTTGCATAGGTGCATTAAACGCACTTGGAAACTATTGCAAGGTCATGGTAGCCTGGGAACCAGAGCACGAGGCTCCTAGTGAGAAGGACTGGCAAGACCCAAGCAGACTGAAGTTTCCGCGAGGAGAGACCTGGTACAGAGACAGGTCACAGACTGGGGAAGGGACAGAAGCAGGGGTGTATAGTAAAATGAGAAATACAAGATGCTCCTTCTCACTAGAAGAACATACCTCTGTATTTCAGGCAGAGATTTATGCTATCCTTGAATGTGTCATAATTAACAAACAGGACTGACACTCTCAGGATAAACACTAGCAGCCCTTGCAGCTTCAAACAGCCGCAAGGTAACAAACAATCTTCGGAGAAGCCAATGTGCCACCTGGAGTATATGGCACACAACCGATGGACCTATATCGTCTACTCGAAGGTTCGGGGATAACTTGTAACCTAAAACTGCCCCACGTTGGGCGCCAATTTGTAATCTAAAACTGCCCCAGGCTAGAGCACTCCACCTCAGGGAGTGGAATTCGGCACCAATTAAACTATTTTATACACTATCACTGGGATGGGGTGTACAATTATTATTAAATTGGACGCCACCAGCTTTTTAATCGAACGAAGCGATTGAAACAAGAAACAAAAAGTGGAAAGCTGGAAACACCTTGTAAGAAATTAAATTTACGTTACAAAAAAATAAATAAAATAAATCTACTTATTCCCAAACACGTTTATCCAATTCAATGATTATTGAATAATCAATACAAATAATGAAATCATAATTATTTATTGTATTAATTGAAACTCAACATAAATTGAATATTTCAAAAATGTTACGAAAAGAAAACCAATTGTAATTAGCACGCAAAATCCAAATCTCACACACGCTATAGATAAGACGGAGGAACTTATCTTAGAGGGCTCAGGATGTTTGCAGCTCTTGGCGCGATGGCGGCAGTGGCGGTAATTTCTTCGGCCGACTGTGGACCTCGTGCACGGGCAGGAACGAAGTGAACTAGAGATATCTTGCCGGGAATTTTCCGGGAATAGAACTTGCCCCCTTGAGAATGGAACTTGCCGGCTACAGAGCAACCAGACAATAGAAAATTGTTCACCAAAAATTAAAAAGAAAATATAAATAACTTGTTGCCTTGAAAGTAGCAGTTAGAGGAAAAGAAAGAGTCCATTCGAAAATTGAAATTTCGTATATCGACAGACAAAAATGGAAGGGGAATTTGATAAAAATTAATGTTCCATTTCGGAGTGGCTAATGCGACAAGGAAACGGCATGTTTAAAAATTTAGTAGAAATTTGGAAGGAAGTGACTAATGAGCCAAAAAATTCACTAAATGAAATAGTTTTTCAGACGAAAAACCTAACAGCTGAACAGCATGTTACAAACTGGATGGGTGGACTAAATGTGGGAGTATAGTACAATAAGCCAATAGGCTGCAGTGCTCCCGGCATCAGAACGGCTTCGAAAACACAAAAAAAGGGCACGAGGCTCATAAGGTCAACGAATTGGAGGATGAAATGGCCAGACAAGGCTCGTCAATACTATTCATTCGGACGGAAGTCTTCTGATAAGCTGCAATGTCGACGGCCACAAGGAAGTGGGTAGCACAGAAATCTCTAGAATGGTGGAAGACCTAATAAGCCTCCTTGTCTACGTCAAGTTGAGCAAGCATAACTCGTTCATTTATGTCTGTTTTTTGTAGTTACAATACCAGAAATTTCAAGTTTGCTTTAAAGGGTCGTCTTTAAAAATGTATATTACTTAACGTACTACTTGAACATTAGGAAAATAAACTATGTCATCAATGTAAACTCTCAACAAAATGAAGTTTTTAAAAGTCTAGCTAGAGTAACCGTAGCGCTCGATTTACGTGTACATTTTCGTATTCTTATCGCACTAATCCCACGGGATGAGAGGGGAATAAAGTCTCCCTCAAGTTGTATATAAAATATTAAACATCCCTTGTATGCTCATTACATACAGACTACGGAAGGGAATATAAATAATATTGATGTAAATGGTATGTGATGGAGGAGATAGGAAATATTTTATGGAAATTCACTCGTATAACAGTATAATCGAAAGGATAATTTCGTGAGAAATCCGAATATTTTAAAGAAATGGACAAGGAAAGGATCCTTTTAGACATCTGGGGCGAATTTTATTTGTATAAGAATGATATGATATGCACAAAACATAATCTCGAAGAGGAAATATATTATCCTAGATATCCAGTCACTTATTTTTTGTGAATCAGTTAAAAAATGTCAAAACTTTGACAGTCATTTTAGTTATCTGTCATCACTGTCAATAAACGAGAGTGGTGGGTGATAAAGTCATACCAATATAACGGAATAGAGGAGTTCAGTCTAAGGTCAGTGTGGCCAACAAAAAGTTTTTATATTCAACAATACTCAACATATCGGTGGCCATTAATTCTAGGAACTTTTGGTAAGTCACCATTTCATTTCTGTTAATCTGTCACTGGTTATGTCAAATGTCAGTTATATTTATTTTTGTTGATATTCGTTTACTTGTGTGTGTCCATTTTTGATTAGATTTTTGTAGCATTTCTACTTAGTTGTATCTCTATTCTTCTAATTTCTTTTCCACTGACTGCCCGAAATATTGAGCATTGATTTTGACCCATAGTTTCCTCTTGGTTACAGTATTCTTTGAAAACCGTTCTTATCAATTTCTCCTCGTATAGCTTAACCCCCAACATTTATTTATGTTAAAAAAGCATCTGGCATCTTCGACTTGGTTAAATGATACACTTAACAAACTCTCCTCGTAACTGAACTCCCTCTATCCGGGTGGTATAAATTAATTTTAAAATTACTTTTTATTAAATATGTCTTCGAAATGACACAACAATTCATTTAAATAATGTTTGTATCTATTACATGTGCACGCACCTTATCGTCTCGTTGAATTTTATCAAGCAGTTTTTTCTTAGTTTAGATATCCACAGCTGAAATATGTGGCGGTAAACGTTAAACTCAAGGAAGAACTTACATAAATAACAACGAATAGGTTTTTTATTTGACAAGCCAAAGCCGTCGGTAAGACATATCAGAACATAAAGTATTTATATTTCTAAATATATCCTGTAGTGAGTTTTAGCAACGAACATTAACATAGACAAGAAGGATCACTCTAAGCTCCTCCCCTCGTTATGCCTATCTCGCTCGAATATCGGATGCTACCGTATAAAGAGCACGGTAAGTCTCCTACGTGCGATATGCATAAACAGGTTGTCCGTCGTAGGGATATGTAAAGAAATATACCAGTTGTCCTTTTGAGTGAGCGAATTTTCCTTTAAAAATAAAATAAACATTTGCGCACTTAGTGTTTCTTTTAACAAGAAACCTTAATCAGGATTGCATTGAAAATTTTTTTGGTCTGGTAAGAAATTGTTGCGGAAACTCGAGAAATCCAACCCCAATTCAATTTTGTAGGGCATTCAAGAAATTATTTTCTCTAAAATATTTTAATGAGGTTGAAGGTGCCAATTGTATTAATGATATTAATACAGTTTTGCTCAATGTAACTCCTGATATGCTAGAGGAATATAAAAATATTGATGTACCTATATTGGCAAATAATAGCTCTTTAAAAGTTTTCACATGCGACTATAGAAATCTTTCAAGTACGGGTGGCAATGCTCTAGTTTACATTTCTGGCTATCTATTAAGGAAATGTTTGTTGCAACACTCTTGTAGTGCTTGCACAAAGTATAATGATGAAAAGACATTACCAAAAGAAGCGGCTGTATTTTTAGTGCATAAAGCATATTCGACTTCTAAAAACTATGGAGGTCTGAATGTACCTCCTAGTAATATTGTAGAATATGTTAAACAACTAGATATAATCTTTGTTGAAAATTTTAATAAAATTAGTTGTAGAGAGAACGTTGGAGCGACCCTTAGAAAAAATTTACTATTTACACATCCTTGTAAAGAGTTTCCTCATAAATATTTTTTAAACCTATATATTAGGCTGCGGATTTATTTTACAATTAAATTTGCGAACCGGGATATAAAAAATAGATATTCTTCGAAACAATCGATGAAACCTAACATAAAATTGAATATCTTAAAACATCTTTGATAACCTACAGGTATATTTTATTTCACATTTACTTAAATACATTTTTTTTAATTGAGTTGTTAACGGGCTTCTCAGTATGAAAGACTTTCAAAATTCATAGATTTTAATTCATTTGGTTAAACGCCTTTGGTTTTTAATGGTTCGTGTATCAATCTTCACAATTTTCGAATCGCGATAATTATTTTTCCCAGTACCCGTATTTTACTGTTAGGTAAGTTGGTACTCTTTGATGGCCTCGGATTTGAAACAACCTGTATACATTTTAAATTAGAATACCTATTTAAGTTGGCATTTGCAAACATTTTATTGTTAATTTTTATACCTACTAGTCCCATCTGTAGCTTACTACATTATTACTTTTTGATGTAACTTTCATTTTTCCCTTCATTTTTGCTAGGTACCAGTTCTTTTTATAATTATGTTTAGATTCACCAATTAAATATCCTGACGATATTCCCTTTTTTATTTTAATTCCCACTAAGCGGAATAAGTTAGAATAACAATTGTTGCTAGATGTTTTTAAATCATCCTGGTAAGTGAACGTTTATTCGTTTTAATCTCTAGCGGTTTGCATGAACCTCGTATAACCACGAACACGTGTGCGGCTCCAGGAATTTGTCGAAATCGTCGGCGCGCTTCTGTAAGCTGGACATGAAAGTTCCGACGGAGAGTGACCCTTCTTGTCTATGTTAATGTTCGTTGGTTTTAGTTAAAAATTATGTAGCTGCTTAAATTACATACGGATAGATATGACTCTTCAATATTGAGGTCTGAAACTTAATTTTAGCGCCTTCTAGGGCCCTAGAAGAAACTATTTTGAAGAAATTGCGGCAAATTTGAATTTTCAGACCTTACTTAGGTCAATAAAACTACTAGCTCGCCTCTATCCTCGTCGGTTCTCTAAGAAACTATGATAGATCTTTTTACAATCGACTGTATAAATAGTTCCTTCAGCAGGCCTGTGAAACGTTCAATATCTTTGTGTACATTTTGAAAATTCAACCTCCCAAACATAATAAATCTTAATTAAGAAGATACGTTGCCCGCATTTAAATTCATTCTAGAGAGCGCGTGATAAAGCACATTATATCATTATTTTTAATTGCTTTCAATTAATATAATTAGCAGCTCTGGTCAGTGATATACAAGTTTTTATTATGAAGGCACTATGTCTGGATAAAAACGCTGAATTTTATGGCGAACGAGAAATTATCTTGTAACATTAGCATTTTATATTCCTGATAAACCTTTTTTTCGATAGTGAAAATAATTATAACTTTTTACAATATCTTAAGTTTATTCATTCACATATTCCAGGCTCAGGATGTGAAGTTTACTCTAGAGCACTGATCCTAAGGATTGAGTGGGGAATGGGAAACAATACCAGCGTGCTTTAAACAGAACTGGCTGGTATCTCAATTGCCGCAAGAAAATTAACCAGAAAAGGAATTTCTGGCAAAAACATAACAATCTGCACTGATAGTAGACAAGCCCTATTAGCATTGAACAGACAACGTGTTATATCGGGGCTAGTACTAGAGTGCCACCAAGATTTAGCTAACGCCTCGGCATTATCCTAAAGTGGGTTAAAGGGCACGACAGGAGTGAAGGTAATTGCATTGACGATTCTTTAGGGAAGCGGCTGGACTAAAAATCTCATGACCCAGTGACACCTACGGCCTAACTACTTCGACAATTGCGGAACTAGCCAAACCTTACACTCATGGGATGGAATCGAAGGATGCAGTCTTGCTAGGATCACCCTGGGCGACCCTGGGAAGCTGGCGCCGAAGAAATATTTGGCGATTACCAGGAAAAACCTACGTTTAAAAGTAGGATTTTTGACTGGCCACTGTCAACTAAGGAAACACCTCCATACTATGGGGCTAGTGGACACACCTCTATGCAGGATGTGTGAACAGGAAGATGAAGCTTTCATGCATGTCTTATGCGAGTGTCCGGAGTTATCGTCGATCAGAGAGTGTGTGTTCGGTGAGTCTCGGTCTACACCTGCCGATATAAAGGAGATGTCTCCTAGTGACCTGTCCACCTTCCTGGAAAGAACAGGATGGACGATGACCTAGGAGGACAACTCCTCGGGAGGATGTACAATGGGTCACATGTGGCCTAACTGCTGTGAGCCTACACTCACCCTCCCTAATCTACAGATACAGATACATATACAGATACAGATACAGAGAGATCACTTTTCCCAAAAAATGTACAAATGAGACACTATATTGATCGCACTTGATATTACAAGAACTCGTGACACTGTCCAATAATGAACATAGATCTGTTTTCCCTTTCTCCAATATCGTTAAAAAGTGAAAGGGTGTCACATTGCATGCGCTTACAATTGGAAAAAATGCTCATTAGGAATCCATTTTTGAGGACATAAAAAATAGGGGAATAAAATTGACGTGTCAAATCAGTTGGTCTTCGAAAATATTAAAAAAATATCAGACTACTACAAAATTTAGGAATCCATCTGCATTTGAACTCACACAAATGTTGTCGTTAGTATGTTATGGACAATTATTGAATTTACCTAGCAGCACTGATATCAGAGTTGCCATAATGTTCGGCATACTCTCATCAAGTTGGTAATACACGACTCTGTGTTTAAATCAACCCTACAAACTTATTAACAATTTCCTCTGGGGCATTAATTATATGCGGAAAGCAGAAATAATTAGAACACCTGACAGTGACTGCAAAATGCCACGGTATACAGCATGTGATTTGTATTAAGCACACAAAATTAATTATGTTACAGTTTCCGGATGATATGTTTCTGGTTTGATGTTAAACAAGAGTCTTATCATTTTCTTGTGACCATTGGCGTTCACTTATACTCTATTTTAGTTTTCTGTGAAATT
>CAJUYH010001952.1:44136-83432 GCA_910591685.1 Galerucella tenella | reverse complement strand
CTACTCCGCCCAATATTCTCCCAATGTTACGATTGAATGTAACGTTAAATGTTAAAATCAAGAAATTACGAACAATAAATGTACCCGTTTTCATACAAAAATTCAATCAACTACGTCAAGAATTGAATATTTATTGTACTAAACTTGAATTTCTAGCTACCTAGGCTTATGCAAGAGAACATTATTATTATTTCTTATTGGCGAGACATTAGGGAAAATAAAATGCACAGATTCAACACAAGATATTGAATTTATTTCTTCCTTACGCTTGTTGTATGCTAAGTTACAACACACGTTATTGTCATTGTTAGTAAACACATCATCTAGCAACACATTAATCATATTATTAATGTAAACGTTCGGATAATTATGGGAAAGTATATTTTGTATCATTATAATAATAGAATTTTATAATCATATCTTTCAAGAAAATGTCTTGTAACGTTCTATTCACTATATCAATTATTTCACGGACTAAAAAATACAGAGTAAAATTGGATTTGGATATCCCTAGCCAGTATCAAAATGGGTCGTAAAAATGATTGTTTCAGCTAAATTAACTTCTCTAATATTCTCCAGTCTAATAGCGTAGTGAAAGCAGATTATATTTTTTTACTGACATTATACTGGGCATATTGATGAATAAAGCTGATCAGACACTATTTCCATTTTAAAAGTTTATGTTTCAGGAATGGCTTAAAAGATTTAAGCAGTATTAGTGAAAAGTAGTTAATATATTGAATTAAAAGATTTTGGAATGTATTGTGTTCACAAATGTACAATTTAAGAGTTTTCTAACCTAACACTGAACGTCCCGTGGTCGTATATTTCAGGTATTTTTAGGTCTGAACGTGCTAGGCGTGAAAACTAAAAAAAAACGTTATAGGAATTATGTTTTGGGGCATATTTTAATGAACGTTTTATTTTTTTGAAAAAAGTTACATTTAAGAAAGTCTCTCTTTATGTCTGTTTCTAATAAAAAATGAAACAATTCGGGATATAATAATAAAGTACTGCATTTTTTAGTCCCTTATCGATCATCTGTCAAAGTTTATCTATAACAATATCCCTTTTAATCCCGTATATCGATCAGGTTATAGCTGTATGAAAATTATTTGCTCATTTATGTTTGGTGTAATACACACCTGAACTAAACTATGAAAATTTCGTATTTTTGCCATCAAATTTAATTGAAATATTCCAGACGTGTATTTGACGTATGAAATAAGTTCCCAAAACGTTTCCAAAAATCCTATTGGCAACGTATTGAAGAAGTGTTGGAAATAACGCTCCTAATATATTTATTGAACGTCAAAAAACGTTCTTTCGAACGCCCTTCCAACGTTATTTTTTCTGATACAAAACGTTCTTAAAACGTTCAAATAACGTTTAAAAACGGACAAAAATGATTTTGTGACTGATTGACCTCTTGATGACAAAGGGAAGTATTTCCCTTTGCTAATGATAAGTATTGGATCTTCTCTTTTCTTCCTTACTTCTATTCCCTCATCTCATTTTGATTAGAGGAGGATCAATATTCACCAAAAAATCCACTGCCAGATAAAGTCTTACTTATGCTTAATTGGTTTATCATATGGGCGAACCATTTATATTTCAGCTTGAGAGTTCAACATATATGTGGGTGAAATGTTCTGATTATTAGTCAGGTTTAACAAGTTGAAAATTGGTTCTATAATAATAGAGTCTTCAACTTAAAATTTCAACCCCATGTTTTATTAAGTAATATTAATAAGTGACAAATGTGATAATCCAAAATGAAATTATTTCAAATTTAGTTTTTGGGTTAATAATAAAAAATAAAAACATAAATTTACTAAAACTATGCTGCTTACAATGCAGTTCCATATTCTTCCTCCCTCGTTGGGATGTTTGAGCTTGTTTTGGACTCTAGTGTTGATATCTGACATGTTGTTTACCTTGTTCAATTTTAATTTGAAGCATCTTATCTATAAAAGGCACAAAGCTTGAACTCACATGCAAATGCAAACAACTCGATGTCACTCTACCATCTCTAATGATTATTTTGTTCCATGTCAAACTATGTGACTTACTCGAACTCAAACTCAAAATATGAAAGGTGGATGTTGAGACATTTTTAAAATAAAATGTTTAGGATCAGGGTAAACAAAGGACAACACTATTAAGTTTGACGGTAAGACGTAATTTGTTCTGCCAATCATTTTAAAGAACCTATTGTTAGTTGAACACCCTATTAGCCTTCTATTTCCTTGATTCCTATAACATTGATTTGTTATTGGCAAACAGTAATTACTCGTCTTCTGTAGGTGCTACGATTACTATTTTGTTTCTTCTGATAGGTATATTTCTATTCAATATCTAAGAAACTGACTTGACTTGACTTAGGCTTGAGATGCAATAAAACCATAAAACTTTCCGAATTTACCAAGCAGAGCCGTACTATACCTGTTATACATTAATTATGCAATACAAATTTATAATAAGAATGACCCAAAAGCCTTATCGAGTTTTCAGGTAATAGTATTCGCCAACAAAATAAAGACGACCCTGCCATGGCTAATATCTTTATGGCTTTTTACTGCATCCCATAACAGGTCATGTTAATTTTTTAGATCGGGAAAAGAACTATACCTAATCAGTACCATACTTTTCTTATTAATAATAATATACTAACAAGTTTTTATCATATCCAATTTTCATGATTAAAAAACTGTTTCCACTGCTTGGTAAATAAATATTCAGATTAACAGGAGTTTACGTAGTGGAGATAGTAGTGTATGATAAGCTTTAACGGTAGAAGGTAAGTAATACAGTTTCGTAACAATATACTTTCAATTTCACAAAACAACTTTGTGATTATAATAAAACTCTTGAGTGGATATGGTCGTTCACGTGTTTAGAACAATTTGAAAAAATCAGTTCTGAGTGGGGGCTCAGATATTCCTGACGAGGTCAATTACCTTAGGTTTTGGAATTAAATTCTAGGCTAATACTACAAATTAAATCCTGGAATCATGGGAATAGACCATATTATCTATGTGTGAAGCCAAAGATGTTTTTTTTGTGGAAAAATATTACGAATTTTATATTCCAGTGTTTTCTACAAAAAAGTCTGTCTATCTAAAGTATACATTTCCTAGCCCCATTGTAGGGAGCAAAGTGGTACTTTTACTCCCTAGGAGGGAAAAGTAAAAGTGACGTAATGATGGTGCGTCATCAATGAAATAACTTATACGGCATTGACGACCTGTACTAGTAATATTAATATAATAATAATATTACATGAGTATAAACGATATAATATTACATGAGTATAAATTTTACCGCTTATTTATTTGATTTTGACGATTTTTAAATTAACAATTTGACTTCAATTCTTAGATAATTCCAGTTTTCGAATTTAGATCAGAAATATTATATAGCATGTTATGGTCCATTGAGAGATTAATAGTTTCAAAGTGAGTTAGGTACTCTAAAATAGATCAATAAAATATGAAATAATATTTAAAACATAAGTGATTCAAGCGAGTTTGAATATATAAATAAAACATTTAAAAATCAGTAGTTGTTATTTGAGAGAGGTGGAGAAATCATATGTGTAACATGGGAGTAAAATACCTTTTCCTCGGGAGGAGAAGTAGCATTTTGCTCCTTTGTTATACAAATAGCTATAAAGTATGATAAGAAGCTCTTAGAATTTCTGATATTGTTGGAACAAATTATTTTCCATTCTACTTTTACTCACAATTTCTTGAATATTGTAATTTGTTTAAGCACATAAAATAGCTTTCCGCATGGAAACGTTTTTTTTAACAATCATATGTCATCCGTTTAAAATGGTTTGAATTCTAGATAGGTTTGAAATTAACACCATTTGTCCTCAATCGCTTTATTGTAGAATTTATTAGCTACACCTCCTAGTACTTAGTAATTTATAACCATAAATTAACAGAAAATCTGGTATTATCACCATTCGTCTCTTGCATAACTTCATTGGAAAATGTATTTGGTCCGTTTTCAGCCCTCATTTATAACAATGAAAGTACATATTATACGGTTGTCGTATGAATAAAAGGCCATAGCTTGCGACTCAGTGACTGGTGTCAGAATGATGTCGATAATACTGATAATTTATAAAGAATTGGAGATTTATTGAGTTTATAAATTAACTTGATGTTTGTGAGATGTGTGTCGAAATGAAAGTCGTCAAGTGAAATTGAAAGGATTGAAACTAAGTAACAAAAATTAAATAAAAAACTTAGATTGTACAGCGTCCCATCGTCGTATAACATATGATGCCGGAGAAATGCCCTAGCACTAGGTATAATGATATACAATGAGAAGGGTGGTATAGCTATTTTACTTGCAGATATTGTCCAGATGCGATAAACATTTGTGGCTCTGCCTTATGTAGAATGATTTAGCTTTTAAGTATAATGGAAAATATGCTATCTGGAATGTAAATAACTAGCAAGCGTGAACACATACATTTATCAATAATGGGTCAATTTTACTGATATAAAATGTTTTTGTTTTCTGTGGATAGTCGCAAAAGTCAGGGGTTCGGGCTGTCTTTTTCTAATGGCATGCCATAGAAAAAGTAAAATACAGAAAAGCCTTTGATCGTCTGTCTCTTCCTCTCTCACCATAGTTCAGACGGACATTACCACCTACACATCGGCCTAAGGCTTGTTGCCTCTATCTGTCGTATCTCTATACTACATAGTAGTATAGAAGAATAAGAAACAGATTTAGTTAATAGACCGGTAGTCCATGACACTTGTGGGCTTCATTATTTTAAATGGGAACCGTTTTCACAATCGATTTCAATGTGGAAGACAAGTAGAATGAGGCTAATGCCCAAGACCCAAAATTGCTAATCGACGCTTAGAAATCTTCCACTTAACATTATAAATAATTGGTCAAGAAATGAGCTATTTCGAGTTGTAACAGCATGGTTTTATAGTTTGATTTTTTCCACCACATGGGAAAAATTGTAATTTTAGACTTCATTGTTTCATTACTTATTTCGTAATTATTTTAATTCTTGAATCGCAAATACATTATATCAAGGATGTAAGTAATCTGCCCTGGAATAAAATACATTCATAAAAATCTGATATAACATTTATTTCAAATTATAACCTATACATATTTCTTAATTATGAAACGATGAAATTGTGAGAAGGTCTGATGATGATATTCATGGGTATGATTAACTAGAAAATCCCTAGTGATGGCTTGTATTCATAATTTCTAGTAGGTATATTGTAAGATGGTAATATACAATATTATTTACTTTATCAGGTTGAAAACAAATTGGAAGAGATATAAAAAAAGGGAACTATCTGGCGGTTGGGCATCATGGTGACATTTATGAACTACGTATTAATGCACACACGACCAATTAGGTTGTATAAAAAACCAATGGAAAGGGCGGGTTCATTACTAGCTACTCTTTTATAAAACACGTAAAAATAAAATTATCTACCTATATCTTGAAAATAAAGTTGATATTCATTAAGGTTCATAAAAACACCGAAGAAAACTGGATATCTGTGTTTCACTGAAACACACTATTATGCTAAATGAAACATTTATTTTGTCTTTACTTAACTTGGATCCTCAAATTATGTAGGATTTGATAATATTTTGTAATCTTTATTTTAAGTGTTCTTTTTTATATCTCTCTTAATAAGAAACGCTTTCCAATGCATCCCTCCTTACCCTGACAATATCGAATAAGAAGTTCCCAGACCCTCCGGAGCCAGAACCTCCTCCGAAGGGTAAAAATCTTTTATTCCGATCTTGATCCTCTTCTATGTCTGCGAGATCGGCTGGTTCTGGAGCTGATTCCGCTAATACTTGGTCATCTGCTACCGCTCTTGTGATTCTCGCATGTCTTCTTGCTATCAGATTGCTTTCTTCGTTAGGAGAGGACTGTAAGAAAAAAGAAAATATATTACTTTCACGAATTCAATGATTTTTCATTGGGTAAAACATATACCATGGTTAAGCGAAAAATCTGTAACATATATATTTTTGCTAAATTTTATTGCTTGAAAACTAAAGCTCGGAAATAATTGTAATTTTTCTGTAATCAGCAAAAACTAATACGTTAAAAGTTTTCTTATGATCCGATGAATTTGGAATTACGAAAAGTTAATCACATATTAGGGACTTCTATAAACATGGGGATAATATTTTTATCATATAAACAATATTTACTTTATTTTCACATATAAATTATATTTCATTATTCGATAACAAACATATTATCTCATGATAACAATCAAAACGTACGTATTTTTTGCAAATGTAGAAGTGATTTAAACAATGACACAATAACCTCACCTAACAGTTTGCAGTTCGAGAATGTTGAAGAAGAGGTTTTAAAATCTGCTGTTTTTTTTTGGAAGAAAATTAAGATAAATGAAAAAAATGCTAAGGCAGATTTAGGATTATTTGATTAAGAGAATAGAATATTGAGTTCAGTTTATGCAATTTTTCATGTGTAGGAAAGGGGCAATAATTGCAGCGCGAAAGTATAATATTGTGTAGTTTTTGAGGGACCATACTTCCATAATTTGAAAAACATCAAAAAAATGTAAAGGAATAGTTACTAAACAGCCAAGTAGTAGATTGACTGCCGCTGCTGATAGCTCATAGCCGAGTAAGGCTAGGAATTCAGCGAAGGCAGTTAATCTACTTTGCTGTCGAGTTCAACATATATGTAAGTATATTGTATTTGCAAATTATTACAATTCCCAGAATGTTCCCATTTTTCTTGTAGTGATAAATTAAAAACAAGATTTGATAGAAAAAGCAATTTTTGAAATGGTTGGTTAGGAAGTTTATATGTCCATAACTAATATATATAACTAATATAATATAACTAATTTGACAACTCATGACATTTCTGCCAGTTTTTGTTGCTTTCGTTTATTTGGGCTTCAGGCACTTGTGCGTGACGCCTCAGTCGTCACGTCACGACTTTTAAGCAAAACGAACACGATTTTTTAGGATCCTCAAAACCACTTGTCATGTACCAATGCCAATGAATTTCCTGTATTGTTAGAAGAACAGATTTCAATTATAATGTTTTTGATAATATAATTTTGCATATTTAGATATTTTTAGTGAGGTTTAAATCGCAATCGGCACAATCTTAACCTTTAAATAGACGCCAAACCGGACAAACGACAAATATTTAATGTCCGTGGCTTGAAGCTCATAATTTTCGGTATGTGCTTGAAGGGTAAGGGAAAGGTAAGACTAGGCGTCACGCCCGGTAATAAACGAACGGAATTCAGTCACTACGAGCTGCTACTAGCAGCCAAAAGTGAATAATCTAAAACGCTTTTGTGGAAAAATATCGGTAGGTAGGTATATTTAGATTAGGGACAGTGATAGCGACTCAGAAGTACTCACTCCTCCAGAAATATGAGAGGTGGCAAAGCATATCGAATTAAATTTGTTGCTGGAGAAGTCTCGGATGAATTATGGAGGAAATTATAAACGATATATGGATTATTGCAAGGAGAATGTAGGTATTATTTGCTCATTTTGCTTGATTATCTAGAACGCAATGAAGAGTTCTACATTCTGGTCAGTAGATACCATGTTGGAGGCAACTATGATACTATGAATGTTAAAAATGGCGTAGATAAAAGAAGATATTTGAAGTTGTGGGCATATTTGAAACGAGCATACATGTTTATTCCATCGAGCACTCTCAAAGGATCAGGTAGATGGATCATTTTGGTGCGCTAATCCCTTTGTTATGACTTTTTCGAGTGACGGTTCCACAAAGGTACGGGTCCGCATCTGGAGACACGAATTCAAGAACTTTCTCGTTACTCGAGCTTTAATTTTTTTAATATAAAAATTCCAATTACAGATTTACATTTTGAAATTCATTTCGAAAGAAATATTGCAAACATTGATGTAAATGTAAGTGATTATTTTAAATGGTGGCGTTACGAGTATTAATTCGTTTTGATTTTGCAATTTGTAACCATCACACAAAAACCAATTATTTCATTTAAATGTACATTTGAAAAATATGGGTACAATTTAACACATTATTTGAATTGTTTTCATAGAGAATGATATATTTATCGATACTACTAGGACTATTGGTTACCACATAGTCGATAGGTAATTAGGACAAAAACACAAAACAAAATGTAAGCAACAAATGATCTGTGCTGACACTGAATCATGTATCTTCAATATACCACACAATACATTCAGATTCTCACATCTTCAGATGGGTCATTTTGTAGACTTGATGACTTAGTAGTGGTTTTAACTATTTCAACGGGTGATCCAGAACTACTTTCAGTTTCGTCGTAATCTTCATCATCTTCATCTGGTGGGAAAGTGGGCAGGACTACATTCACTGAACTTCCTCCTCCTCCTCCTCCTCCTCCAGATGTACCTCCCAAAGCACCTCCTTGTAAAATTGCCCTTCCGAATATTCTAAATGCAGTACTTGTGACATTTTGTATAACATTGTCCAATACCTACAAAATTTCGGAATCAATGGAGAAATATCAATTAATATTTTTCTTAAAAAAATTCCACTTCAAATACAAATGTATTTACTGAACAAACAAAAAAGGTGTGAGATATTATTGTTCATGGAAATATGTGATCCGCATAGCTGGAAAGGTACGTTTCATGAGTATTTTAATCGTGAAAATATAGCTAACAAGAATAATTCGAAGTACTTGTGTTATTTTTCAGATGCCTAATATTCTATTTGTGTACACTCTCAATGTACTTATGTAATATAATAATATGTATTGAAATAATTAAAAATTGGGGTACTAATTGCTTAAACTATGTACTTAATAATTTATAAGTTTTTGACCTTGTGATATAAGTATGTTTGGTTAATGATATGTTATGGATTTTAAGGTCATGTAAATTTAAGTTGCGGTTTTGCATTATGTTAAATGTTAAACATAAACCATGAAGTACTTCAAGGTTTATAGCCCCATGAGTAAAAAAAACTGACATTTCAAGGTATACGTGGATCTGAAAAAGCTATACATACGATTTTAATTTTAACAGTCCATATAATCTAACCAGTTTTTAAATTGATAATATAAAAAAGGCGAATTTGTATAGTATTTATTAATTTTCACATTTTGAAGTTTGGTAGAACCTAAGTATACGGAAGCGGGTGGTGAGATAATCTCTGGGAGATGATAAGACTAAAATTAATTATAGTACCCTATATGAATTTTTTTCTAGTAACTTACAACTTTGGAGTCCTATAGCTCGTTAACGGAAAGCATAATGGAAAGATTCCATAGGAAGTACTATAGTTATTTTCACTGTCCCTGAAATTTCACCAGCTTTTGGTACGAAATCCTCGGACATTGGTAAAAACGATTTTTGTCATGTGCAATGATATTAAATATATAATATTACAGAAAACTGGAAATCACTCACTTCATTCCCGTTCTCATTTCGTTCACATTCTTTGTAGAAAATAATATCTTGACTTGCTGTCAACTATCCAATCAACAACATTACCTTCAGTGAATATATTTATTTTTGTTAGCTTTATTTCCAATAAAAAATCAATTCCAATCAGAACACATATTTTTTCGAATGATGAAAAGATTTAATCTACATCCATAGTGAACATACTCTTTTTTAAATTATTTCTCTAACTTGAATAAAATAAAAAGTGTTTGCTTAAAAACTTACTACAATTCTAAATAATATAATTACCTGCCCACATGGGCTGCAAATGGCTCCAACTAATTTTACAATACTATTAAGTCCTTGTAATAATCCGGGTAAATCAATTTGTGATAATATATTTGTTAATCCTCCTGATCCTCCTCCATTGCTACTGCTCCCAGAGCCAAGCTGCTTAAAGAATCAATTTTTGAATACACATAAAATGTGGGATCTACATGGAAAAAATTAAAAACATGGTTTTGACAATATTGTAAGAAATAAAATCTCCCACTCCAACATTTTCGTAGCTGGTTCTCACGATCATATCTTCGAATGTGGAGATATTGACCGCTGGGCTAGAGCGCTAAGGGAGGATTTATCCAAGAAAGACTTAGTGAAGACTGTTGAGCCCGATAAAGGATATTGGTTTTTTCACATAAACAATACAACCAAGGGCACAAGAGGCATGAAGGCTGTTTATGAAAAATGAACAAAATTGATACAAGATCTATTGCTAACAAATAGTTCAGAAAGATGTAACTGTTTATACTAGTAACTCTTACAATATTCATTTTTGTTCAGAAACCATACTTCAAGTAGTTGATATGTGTTTTATAACAACAACAAAATAAAAAAGCAGTAGAGTAGAGAAGTGGACTGATTGAAATATTTAAAAAACGAGAGCTGCAATAATTTCACAGTTTGATAGTTTTATTAAAAAATTTGTTGTATATAATACACTATACTTTTTTTTCTGTTTTATTAGCGTTTATTGCTACTTATTTATATGTTGCGCATACGTGATACGAAAGACGTCACCTTATTCAAATACTTCGCAGAATTGAAATAATATTAAGTTTTGCTAGGAATATAAATAGGCAATTTATTTCATTAACCTTGCGAGTGAGTCTTCATTTGAACTGAAGGAACGTTTCGTTGTTAAAATGTATTACCACAGGATGTGCATGTGTCCAAATACTTAATACCGTCTTTGTAATATGATAGCGAAATATACATTCATGAGTACGTAATTTTTTGATGTTATTATTTCCATTTATTCGAAAAATACAAAACAAAAATAAAAAAACCTTGAAGGTGCAGCTAACTCTGGCATATACTGAAAATCATAATAAATACCTATAGCTTCACTGGAATCACACTAAGAAAAAATATTTTTTCTACAATCACATTGAAAAGTAGGCTTCTTCGCTTGCCATTGACAGCGAAAAGTTGACGATTCTTGGGGAGAGTTACTTTACGCTCGCGAGCGTGAAAAATGGCAAAACGCTCTTTGCGCATAACAACCGATACTACAAACACAATTGTATTGACAGTGACAGATATAAAAGTTTAAAACATATTTGAAAGTTTTTATATTCTACTTTATATTTGTTTTTAATAGTTACAATTAAGTGACTGCAGAAAAAATGTTGTATGTATTACGAGCAAAAACGTGACATTATTGCTTTCGAGTAATTACCGCGCTCTGCTTCGCGTCGCGCGGTAACCATTACTCTCAATGTATCACTTTTCGCTCTTAATACATAAATAACTATTAGCATAGTATTGTATTGGGTATATAGTTATTTCTATTTCTCCATCAGTAGCTATTTCTTCACTTTTCGTTGACAAATATACACGTGAAATAGATCATTTGAAAAAATAATATCAACCCAACGTAATATCATAGGACGACATATGCCATTTGACGACTAACTTTAAAGATGGCTTCCGTAGATTTCTTTTTTTTTTAATTTCCAAAGTTTCGCTTCTTGTCAGTAAGTGAATTCTTTGACATATTCTTAATAGAGTATAGCTCTTTCCACCAATCTTGGTGTATTCCTGACATAATCTACTATAAAGTTTTGACACTGATAGTTCTCTGATACAAAGGACCGTAGTTCACTAGAAAAAAGAACGTTTGTTAGGATAAAGTGCTCTAAGTAAATTCAACATAATATGCGTTATGCGTCACATCTCAGAGTCCTGCTGATGTGATACGTTTGGTAGTTACGTTAATCCGTGCTTCCGTGATAAGCTGGTTCATCTAACATATTAATGATAACTACCAGTGGTGTACGCGAGTAAGGAAAGGAGTAGTAGTCTAATTGACTTGATACAAGGTATTGACGTATTTGACTAGACGCTACTGAAATAAATATAGGAACAAAACACCTACCACGACTTCAAGTAGATACATACCATTCCGAACATGGCGTCTTTCACACGTACGCATATGAATTTGAATCTTGCTTATTTTGCTGAGCCAACCTGTAAGAACTGAAACTCAAGGAATCTAGATAGGGATCGGAAACCCTCTACTTTCACGCTATCTTCTGAAAAAACCGCTAGACGAGCGGTTGAAGCATGGAAAGTTTTAAGGTTGAACGTGAAGTATCGCGGTTTGACTCCCCGCTGTGGTAATTTTTTATTATTTCTGTGAAATTGTGAAAAAAAAAGAATTTTACCTTAGCGGGGAGTCGAGCTACGATACTTCTTATTTAACTTTCAAATTTCCCGTGCTAGCTCCGCCCTGGTTGCTAGTATTCGAAAGTGTTATGAAAAGAGCGTGCGACTTTTTTAAACATAAACATGTATTTTTTTTATTAAACCATACCAAATGTAAGAACATTAAAAATGTAGTTGAACTTAACTTAACTTAACGACCTTTCCAAATTTGTTATAATTTTATATAAATGCCATTTTTTGGTATAAAGGTAAGCTCGCGTTTGACAGTTTTGTATAAATAATAACACAGTGTATGTTATATTTCTGTTGTGAAATTTGTTGTTTATTGATTTTATTTGATGAAAATGGAGAGATTGCACGAAGTGAGGGTTGAAACTTTGAATTTCTTGTATCATATGAAAAAAATTAGATAATAATACAGACCATATTTTTCAATCAATTGCACAATAATTTCCATCATCAATTATGTAGATATTAATATGTATCTTCCTTTGTAACCATGTATAAGGTATCTTGAAATTTTCAATAATATGATTGTAAATCTATATTCAAATCTATTCCAACCTTTATAATTAAATTTAATAATGTCCGTAAGTTTCACCTCAACAAGATATTTAATAAATCACATAACCAGGAAGAGAATAATGAAACGAATATATTTTAACTATAGTAAAGGAATTAGCATATTTCGTTAATTTCCTGTTTTATTTGTTTTATATTATATTACTTTGGATTATTACTTAATCAAAAATTTGTTGGTTCCATAAATTACACAACAAAACTAGGTTTCCACAATTTTCAATTTCCAGATATACCGAATCTCAAAATCATAATATAATTCATTCCTTTGGATCAAATTTTTATATTATTAGTCTTTAAACTATGTATCTATGTTTGACTATTTTCTTGCCGTAATACTATTCATGATGGAATAATGATTGGGATAATGAATATTTCCTTCGTTCAATATTTTAAAGTTTGTTAACACATGAAATGGTTCAAGTATTTAGAGGGGTTCTACCCTGTTAACATAACTAACTATGTCCAAGAGAAACAAAAATTTGAAATGAATATACTTTTATTATACGCCATGCTGAGGATTTTGTTACAATCAATTCATTGGTCAATTAGGTTAGGTTACAACATTACGAACATTTGATACAACAGAATGGAGAACTATCCCATTCCAATTTCTAACAAAACATGTTATTAGATCCTAGTAAAATTAAAAAACTACCTGCAAACTAACCAACAGAAACTACGGAAATAATCGATATGGACTGGGTATTAGAGAATATAATCAAAGTAATAGTAGCCCTTCGAGCACAAGAAAAATTACGAAACTCTCAGTGATGATACGATAAATTTATTTTATATTTTGCATAGTATAGAGCTAAGAAGAAGCAGTGAATAACTTTTGAACACTATTGTTCCTAAAAGAACTTTCCACGAGGGAAATTGCATTTCTGCATTTAGATGTTTTCTCGTTCCAAAAACTCAATCGGTTTTCAAGCTGTGTGGGAACATTCGTCGTTGACGTTTTTCGAATCTGAGCAGTTACTTCCGGGTAACAAATCGACATGTACCAATCAGCAGTAACAGTTTTTTGATCTTGCAAAGCCGACTGGCGTTCATTTTCGGGATCATAAAAGTAAATCCAGGACTCATCACATCAAGAAAATAGTTTAATCAGCTTTATTAAGAATTGAGTTGTAGTAGGTATGATGCAACAAAAGTTATAAATAGAGCAATATCCAGAAATTAACTGCGGTGGGAAGAACAGAATTAGTAATGTTTACTATTGAAGATGGTTATCGAATCTATGACGCAAGAATCAAATATTGACTGTAGTCGAGACTGTAGTAGAGAGTATGTTCCAAGTAGAAGTCCAAGGACGCGAAGAAAGTGAAGTGAAAGTAACTCGCCAAATTTCGTGCAGTGCATTAATCTTACGTAAGAAAATTTGTATTAAATTACAATCTATGCATTATATGGGCGAAATTTGATTGTTTTCATTTTTATGGTATTGAGTAGCGATATTTGAACTATACACTTGAAAATTGAAAATATCTGCTAATTTTCACTATTTACTTTGCAGCAATGTTGATAAATGAAGTTCCACTATCAACTTATGACTTTTGAACTTATCCAATCCTGATGTGAAGAAAGTGAAAGCAATGGTGCTGAAAGATTAATATTTGAAAGTTTATAGCGTTACCTATTACTTAATGATTATGTCAATTTTGATGTGCTCAAGTATCATATTATATATCTGAGAAATAATAAACGAATAAATGAATTTCATATGAATATATCTGATAACCTATAATTTGTCTAATTTAGACAGTTAGTAGTCTAGTTTAGTACGTTTAGTACAGTTGTAGACGTATTTTAACGCAACTGAACAAATTACCAAGTTTGCAAATAAAAACTAATGGAACGTAGGAATGAACTTTGAGTATGTAATTACTCCTATAAAAATTATCTATTTTATCGTCTGTATACCTTTTACCTTGAAAGAGTATTTGATGATGGAGGTAAACGCAAGAATAATAGCCGAAAACAAAGTGTATTGGAAGTATCAGAAACTACTGAGGGACATATGCATCAGTAAAAAAAAAACAGAGTATTTATAAAGCTGCAATACGACCAGTAATAACGTATGACGGTAGAACAATGACCCTATATCTCAAATATGACGAGAATCTCAGAGTCCTGGAGGAAAATCATACGGATGATACTAGGGACATATTCCGACTATATAACTAATATATAAATTAATACATGAATGGTGAATATTATATGGTCAGGCATATAAAGGCGATGCGACTAAGATGGTAACTTCAAAGAAGGAATAAGAACGATCTATTAAGGAAAATATCTGATTGGAAGCATGCAAATACCAGACCTAGGGGACGTCCCAAACTTAGATGGGAAGATCGGGCGTTTGATTACCTTAAGGTAATAGGAATTCATGACTGGGGTAGAAGAATAAAGGATAAAAAGATATCTTGATTCTTTAGTCGACAATTCACTAGGGCAATGTTGAGACTGCATGTTTTTGTGAATCTAAGCCGGTATTGTCGATGTTGAGACTGTATTGAAATGATTCCGCGTTTTAAAGCCTCGTACCAACAGTCTTCATAATTGAAATAATTGATATTGATGTATAGATGAATTTTTTGGAAAATGGGTTGGTCTCCTATGCATATTGCTAGATAAGTAGGCAACTGTCTTTGAGCTTGTCAGCTAGTCTACTAATATATAATTCATGATGTCCTCCAGAGGTTCATAATAGTAGAGATAGATGCAGATTTTAGTGAGCCAGGTGGAGAGGCATCACATTATAATTTTCCTGTTCTTTCGCATGAGGTTTCATTAAAAAAATAGATATTTCGGCTTCAAATCATAACATTTTTCTCCAGTTCAATTATTGTTTTCAATCACACAATTAAATAATTCCTAATTGACTACATTTAAGTTTTCAACATCAGTTAGGTACCTACTCAACAACCGGATGTCAACCATTGTAATTTTTTACAATTTAAAAATAAAAGTTTCTTCTCTAGAAGCTATAGAGTAACTACAGAATAATTGCAAACCTCAGGCATATTAAGATGCCAATAAATATTCAAAACACGCCCTAACAATCCTTATATGAAGATTTGAATGACTACAAAACAAATGATAATATCATGACAAAGTGTGATATCTATTCATGGGATGACAGTTGATAAATACAAAGTGTAACTAAAGTATGACAAATAGATTATTGGAAATGTTATATTCAAAGATTTTTCTTCCTAAATTATCCATGAAAATGTTTGACAAAATTGGTGATACAGGGCTCTCCATTTTGAAACCTTCATTTTAAATATATAGGTAGAGTTTGTTCAACCATCCTTTGCTGTTATGTCATACATTGTCCAGCTTGCTCTCTCATTAATGAAATGGATGAGATGGAATTATGACGTCATTAACGTATTTCTCATCTAAGGTAGACATACATTTTATCTGTTACTTTTGACAGATCAGTTGTCATATTTTGAAAACAACTCTTAACATATGTCATTGTTTATAATTTTGAGGTTAAGTGTGAAATAACATTCAAGTAATATAAGACATATGTAAAACTTCAGAATTCGTCACCCATTATGACGTAACGGCAAAGGATGGCTGAACAAACTCTACCTAATTATCAAAAGTAAACCAATTCTGATTAATAATGAACACTTAGCAGCCTATAGATTGTAACAGCCAGATAAATCCCATTACGCAAAACATCTACTTGGCACCAAACATTCCGTAACACTTAATACAGAGCTAGAACTACTACATATTTGTGATGAAAAGCGACAACTAGATTATTTGAACAATGAAAAATTAGAATACATGTAAGATACCTACCCACAATATAAAGGCGTCAATGATCAGATAAATCTAAGAAACAGTCCTGTTAGGATCAGCGGGTATGGTTTTCCTTGGTTTCCTATATAATTGTTCAGTTGTAGATCAGGAGCCCATGATACGTGTAGGATTTATTATTTTGAACGGAACATTTTTCACCATCGAGCTTATTGAAAAAACAAATAAAATAAGGATATTGCTCAAGATCCAAACCTGCTAATTGACGCTACTGGGGACATTCTCATGAATTTTTTTCATTCAATAGTGAAGTTGGTTTCATTTGTAAGAGAAATATGAGTAGATTCCACGAAGTAAGGGTCAAACAGTAAATTCAAATAATCTCAAAGATTTGAACGTCTTCCGAAAAAAACAAACAGAAAAAACTTCCATGCTTATTCTCCTACAGACTCTAGTGGCTTTGTGTTCATAGTTTTGAAAAAATAGATTGAATATAATTTATTTAAAAATGCGCGTATGTATTTTAAAATTCAACGAAGATTGTATACATAACTATTAAAGCCTTGATAACCATCACCACCCGTTTGGACGTAATTTAAATGTTGACGCAATTCTTGATAATGGCTTATTGTTCGTTTCGCTACCTTTATTTCAAGCGTAACAACAAAGAGCTTAAGAATAAAATCTATGCGGACGTATTAATTGAAAAGCATGAAATTCTGGAATAATGGGCATTGGAAATTCCTATAACGAATGCTTTAATTAATTAATTTTCGCATGTCAAACGTTTTTAGAAAAAAACAACCCCTGTGATGGTAGATTTGCTTTCGTATTCGTTGGACACACACATACAGTGGATTTTTAATCGACGCAAAAAAATAATATTCCATTTTAAATTTCAGTCGTGTTTAACTTCTTACAAATCGTTTAATATTTTTAAAGAATCGAAACAAACTCAATTAGTTATGAAATAATATAACTGAATTTGCTACCACTAGATGCCAAATAACAGGGTGAAATACGTGGAAGTACAAGCGTGTATAGAACATAGAGTAATAGTGAAAAAGGTGTAGCTTAATTCAAAATAATAAGTGCCTAACCCAATAAATTTCAACGGTGGAAGGTAGTCGAGCAACATTTTAACTAATACAAATGGGTTTTTCTTATTGTTGAAGTTTATATAGATTTTGTTTCGCTTATCCATGTTCACCTTCAGGTCCAAATATAGATCTAGCTAATAGTGGTGTCTACATCAATTGAGTGGAGGATGCTGCAAGTTAAGACTGCTGAGTATCACACAAAGGCTTGGTTGCTCTCACCAGGCTAGGTTTATTAGAGGGTATCTGCCAACATTTACGCTATACCTAGTTGGCAAAAATGGAAAAATTAAAAAAAACGTAGTAGGTACGTCCACTCGTTAACTGGGAAGATAACAGACACGAAAAGTTGATGGGAGGACAGGCGAATCCATGTGCAGATTCTGTCACATCCTATGCCAGTGCGACTGCCTGGTGAATGTGTTGTTTCTTGTAGTTTCAAATGAATGAGAGGATTTTTGTGAGTTATTGTGCGAAGAGTGACGCTACTTTTGTTATTTGGAACAAAAAAAAATCAACAAAAAAAACGACAAAGAAACGATGGTTTGCTGAGTTCAAACGTGGTCGTAGAGACACCGATGATGTGGAACGCCGTGGACGTACAAAAGTGGTATTGAAATGTTAGAGCGGCGCTGGAATGATTTCTAAAATTTTGCTAGGCCCAGGACTCTTCAGCTCATGACGATATCTTTCAGAACGAGGGCGTTACTTTATCCCGAGCATGTCAAGCTGCTAATGAAAATGTTACTATTGATTATTTGGTTTTCAATTCCAAAAATGTCCAATGTATAAGATTTTTGGTTTTTTAAGGACTATTATTGTTTGTTTTCAGCCTAGTGGAGATCACAATTAGCTATTACTCAGAAAAATGTTTGAATTTAACATTACCAATATTACCTTCATACCACACTTTCATGTTACAACTAGATTAGGATAGGAATGAACTTTTTAAATAGATATGATTAAATTGCTTGTAGGCGCCTTTGTTTATTACCATTGAACCAATAACATAATAGATTACTTAAATGAAAGTATCTGACATCGTTCTCTTGAATAGAAAAGAAACAGTTTATGAGTGATAATAAAAATAATCAGAAAATATCGTAATCGGTATTTATTGTATCGATGCAGCAAAACCCATTGTAATTTGTGGTGAGGCGGAAAATTATGAATACGACAGTACGTGAAATAGCCGACTGCAAAAAACGGTGAAACTTTGATTTGCATAATGAGAAACTATATAATATGATCAGACTAATATTTTTTCAAATATATCGAGCAAGGTGATGAAAAGTGAATGTCTTTCAACACCTCAGCAAAAATGCACGAAGAATGAAAAAACGTTTGTTTGCTCATTATTTGAGGAAAAATATGTCAATTATTGATTGAGAAAAATGCCTTGGATACTATACCTTGGTTTTAAACTGAGAGCCATTTGAATTTAAGTTGGCATTTTTGTTGCCTTTAAGGGCCGGTTGTACAATTGGAGCTTAGTGAAGGCTCAAGCGTGAACTCAGGTTCAGTGTCAGATTGCTGTTGTACAAAGTTGGCTCACGGTTGAGCTTCATTTAAACCTTAAGCTTAGTAAAGCCTCCAAGAGGGCAGGTTTAATGGAAGCTTAAGCACGGAACATAAATTGTCATTATGTTCCGTGGCTTAAATGTGAAATCATTGTATGCAAACATAACTTGTACTTAATTTAATATTAAATTAAAAGTTTGTCAAAGTTAATTATGGATATTTTAACCGATGATGAGGATTTTTTGGAACTTATTGGAATCGTACAACACCCGAGAAGACCTCAGGTGTATAGAGAGCGTATGAATCACTTCGAATGTTAAAGAGGTCATGAGTTTATTCAAAGATTTCGTCTTTCTAAAGAAACCGTTCGCTTCGTGACATATTGTATTGAGGAAATTTCTTGTAAAACTAATAGGTAGCAAATATGACATTAGTTAGGTTATAATTTGACAAACATATTGTGACCAATTTACTTCATACGCAGCGTCAGTTCGAAAGAAGTTCTACCAACACTTGCAAATATAGGTTAAGTAGAGTTGCTACTGAACCATGTTTATACAACAGGCTTAGGGTTGAGCTAAGCTTATATTTGAAGCCGAGCTCAGCTGAGCTCAATTTCAAGCTTCAAATGTACAACCGGGCCTAAGTGATTGGTCAGATTGTCGCCCTAGTGAAAGATATGGCAGCAGCGCGTTATTTCGAGATGACAAATGGTTGAGACTGATAATGTAAAATTTTTGAGGTTGATTTACTCCTTCTTCCTTTTGATTTCTTTTGTTCATTTCTTCTTTAGTTATTGATGCAACAAGACGACAAGGCCGATATATAGCAAATACCAAGTAAGGTTGAATATTGTATAACACTCGAATCATTATTTGCGTATCGGCCGTCGTTCAAGACGTAATCCCGCTGAAAGATTTCACATTTTGATTCCGAGGAAAGCACAAACCACGTACCTCATAGTTTTACAGAAAAATCCCAGAATGACATTTCTCGGATGTCATTTTGACTGTCGAATTGATTTCTTAACGGACGGAGGCTTATCAATTGTCATCTGAATACCGAATACCGTTAAAATAAAGGAGATGTCTCCCAGTGACCTGTCCACCTTCCTGAAAAGGACAGGATGGACAATGACCTAGGAGGACAACTCCTCGGGAGGATGTACAATGGGTCACATGTGGCCTAAGTGCTGTGAGCCTACACACTCACCCTCCCTACTCTACAGATACAGGTACCGTTAAATCTAAATAACAGTATGGGATAATATCTAAAAATTTATGTTTCATCCAAGTTTCTGATTCTATTTTAACTTAAATCAAACGAAATTTGTCTCAAAAATCGAGAAAAAGGAAGCGACATGCAAATACAGTTTCGTAACCATTTGACATCTTAAAACAACGTACTGTTGCCATATCTTTTTCTGGAGCTTACTAAAGCGAGTTTCCGAAAAGGCACCCTAGTTTAAAAACAAGATATGAGCAGTTCAGGTACTTCTCCCACAGTAACTGTCTACCATTTGTGATTCAAGAAAGCGACAGGTAAATTCAACAGTGGAATTCTTATCGTTAGGTCTCCTAACCACTAATCACTTGAACTCGCTTTAAGTGCTGAAGGTCATTTTGAATTAGTTTCAAAATAATGATGTTTCCCATAATGAGCTTGTTAATTATAAATTCCCCAATAATTTTTTGAGAATAAACAATTATCTGATGCTTCATTTATAAAAATATTTCCCAACAACATGAGTTTAAGGCGTCTGCTTTACTTGAAAAAACAAACAACGGAGCGAGTGTCACAGGAGTCGCCGGTTGAAATGTCACTGTCTACATGCATACATACTAGAAGCCAGCTCTTCTTTTTAAATACCATTGTATGGCTGCTTGCCTATTACTTTATCGTTTATTAATAGAAAATGGTTTATTAATGGAAGTAATCAATGAAAGACTTTCTGTACCTACATTAATCTAGCTCAAAAGCGCACTGTCCACAGAAAAATTTATTGAGCGTCTCCTAAATGGGCAATATTTTTTCTGCAATATGCAGTAGGTAGTAGGTATTGGCCACACAGGAAAACTATCATAATACATTTTAAACGTATGGTATGCTTCGGCAATAAATATTTTGACAATATTGTCTGTAACCGTATGGCCTATTCAAAAAACTATTTCGTAGGCGGGCTACACAAATCGAGCAAAAGTAGCGGAGAAGAAATTCGAGACGCAGCGGCATAATATTGTACAATGTAATTGAATGATCAACCATTATTGGACATTAACGTTTGATATATACAGTGTGTCGCATTTAATATGAAGACACTCCCATATTTTCGCTGTTTGAAGAATTACAGTTTCGGATTTTTGTAGAGTCATACAGGTTGATGGGCCACATTTCTTGAAATAGTCAACTGAGCACCTACTGAACTTTAAACTCAACCTACTACGATTCCACAAACAGGACCGATTCTCGATATTTTGCTTCGCGTTAGAGATATCGAAAAATATTATTAAAAAAAGTTGTTCAGAATATCATGTTAACCCCACATACCAAATTATATCACAAAATTCGGATTTTTGATTTTTTCATCTTTTGGTCCAAGTATACAAAATTATTATTTATTTTGATATTTATTGTGCCGTGGAAATTAAAATCTTGACACGGTATCATGTATTCAAATATTTTAGTGAAGTAAACAGCACTTTCAAATGGATATTGATCAAATTAAACAATATCTTGTAATAATAAATGTGGGTGGGCAAAAAAATTGAAAAATTAAAAATGCTAATTTTGTGATGAATTTCGGTATGTGGGGTTGAAATGATATTCTGAACAACTTTTTTGAATATATTTTTTCGATATTTTTAACGCGAAGCAAAATATCGAAAAGTGACCCCGTTTGTGAAATCGTAGTGGGCTGAGATTAAAGCTCAGATTTCAGTTGATTAACTTAAAAGATGTGGCCCATCAACATGTATGACTCTGCAAAAATTCAAATCTGCAATCTTTCAAACAGCGAAAATATGGGGGTGTCTTCATCTTAAATGCGACACACTGTATAATAGCATAGCTTAGTACTTTTGTTCAAATAAGGATGATCTGGCGATCGTCTGCAAACAGAACCAAACATACATGGCTTTGTGGCTGGAACATCAACCTTCATTTCATAGTCTGCATATTATTTAGGGTAATGTTGCCCGTCACTCTGTTGCAGCTGCATATTGCAATAAAAATATTGCCAGTTTAAAATCCAATTTATAACAATTTCTTTTCTCACTATCACGCTATTGAAATAGGAATATGTAATTTCAATTTTAAACCCTTCTCCCTTTTGTTAAGTTAATAAGCAAATTGATCCAAGCGTCTAAGCCATTTTGTATATTTTACAGTATCTGCATGGTTTCAATACATATATCTTCAGGCATGAAATTCAGTAGTTTTGTTAAAATAAGCCACAAATTCATCGAGTAGATATTTAGAGACTTAAACAGTAACTTATCAAATAGTTCTAGGGTATATTCTGGATGCAAAATAAACCTGGAAATCACACCTACTTGACAAAAGAAGTGAATGGAAAATAGCCCTAATTGTTGCCAAACGGACAGGAGAATCATGTGGACTAAATCCATGGATCGTTCACTGGATGTACATAAATGTGGTAAGACCTATGAAGTCTTAGTCTTAGATCATAGGAAAACGGAACTGTTGGATATTCTGGGCAATGAAATTGCATTCATTGGTTTTGAACCAAATGTGAAGCACTGTCTCATCAGAAATATGGAGATTTACTAGTAATATTAACGCTTTGAAGCCTACATATCGCAAAGCAGCTGTTAGTTTAGTGATGCACCTTTTTTTTGACAGGATCAGTGTAGACAGACTGTAGACAGAGTAAAAATGGTTATAAGCAACTACTGGATAAATGCATATTTTAAATTATTGATGCAACTGTTAATTATATAATTGGAACTCGTTTTATCACAATTGTAACAAGTAATCCGACCTTAATTTCACAACAATTTTTTGTGGTAGATCGTATCTCAATTTTGTTCATTTTCGAAGATGGTTACATAAACTTTTATAATAAATATACCTAATTGGAAAGCCAAATACATAATAAATACACAACTTTTTTACAATCATCATATTTGTATGAACTCTTTCACGGAGAAAAAGTGAGGTAGGTAATCCTCTGAACATTTTATATCTTTTTATCAAAATTTCTATAATAATTTCAATAATCTTTTATTCCTAGAACCTACATATAATGTAAAGCTATTATATACAAAAAGTACAAAAAGACAATGTATGCGAGTATATAATATATTATGTTTAATAGAAAATATCGTACATATTGAATAAAACTAAAAGTAGTTATGTACTGACCTGAAGTTGGGTACCAGGGTTACCAATTAAAAATGGAGCCGAACTCACGAACACGAAAACACTCAAGAAACATACGAGACTTACGTAACACTTCATTTTGACTAGAGTAGGTAGGTTAAAAATCTGAAACAAAAAAATAACCCATTAATATGTTATTTATTCTTACGGTTCACAATATGGTCTCAAATGTATCTCGAGACTTTCACTTGTGGTAATGTTTTAAATGGATGGAAACGTACGTTGTAGACTTACATAAAAATTGTGTTACTATATACCAGAGGCATTCTGAAATTTATCAAATATGTCCACTTATAATATGGGAGGGTTTAATTTCAGACCTGTTACATGAAATAATTATATTTAAAATTTTGTTCACAGAAATTTGAAAACAATGCTTTGTCATATTTTTCTGCTAAATTTGATACAATTCCATATGCATACATTGTTATTGTGTATGGATAGAATAATGTTCCACTGTATAATCATTTCAAATTATATTTATTTAGTTATTTTATACTTGTATACAGGATGTCTCAGATAAGAACAACCAACTGGTGTACTAAGAATACCAGTGGTACAATTTATGGAGGCAGAAAGCCATAAAAGTGGTCAATCCGAATTTTTTTTTTATAATTATGAGTAGAATTTCATAGCATAATAGACAATATTGGAACACGTCTTGAGTAAAATGTTGTTAGTCATAATATACTTAAATGGCAGCAAAATTGAGTGACCGGTGGAACCCACGTATACAAAGCATTTCGATAAAAGCTATCCAACCCACAAATTCTGACGGCGCCATATTAAGGAGAAAATTTAAAAACAGATCGAAAATCATGAAAAGATGGTCGTCTTTGTGCTCATATGTAGATGTTATAACTTTCACCTCCTACCCCCTATGGACACCTCACCTAATTTTTTCTATCCTCTTTTAGAGGATAATCCGGCAATGCAATAATGTATATGGTGTTCCGTAGGAGGAGGGGATTGAAGTTAACGTCTACATACGAAAAGATTTCCCTCTATATGATTTTTGACGTGTTTGTTTTATATGATTTGACGTATTGTTTCATTTTTTTCATAAAAGTATCGCTCTGTATAACAGATTAGTTAATGTTGAGCGGCCTTGAACAAATCCATGTTGTTGTAGTGGAATAATCTTTGGTTATTTTTTCTGAAATAACTTTACTGACTACTGGTAGTAGGCTGGTTGAACGATAACCATTTGTATCGAGTTTAATGCCTTTTTTAAAAATAGGAGAAATGGATGCTTTCGGGAGTTTATGAACTAACCTTTACTTTCGAAACAGCAGTTCTACTTGTAATTTACAGCACAAAACATTTACATCACCGACTTAGATGACAAGAAAGCTATTTTGGCTAGTGAAGGATGGAATAGATGAGACAGGAGGTTATTACGATTGAATATTGAAGTATTAAAGCATACTTGATATTTTGAATTACTCAAAATTTGTCAGATGCGCAATTTAAATAATTGACTATTCTGAACAACATTTCTGTAATGTATATACAATGTTAACACGCGGCAACTGGAAAACCTAATTATGATAATAAAGGTGGTTTAATGGTTGAATAATGTAGAACAAAGAACAAGTTTTAGTCTTTATCCAATAATTAAGTTTATGGCAAATGTTCCACAGCTTATTTAGCACGGAACATTTTTTATTCCTTAAACCGACCAGAATGTTTTATTTTCAAAATGGCCATAATTTATTTTCGAAACCCTGTCAATAGGTGAAATTCTGTGAGCAAATGTTAAATTTTAACGCACAGTTGAAAATAAGACAATCTTCTAACCCATTTTTGCTAGTCTGTATGCATATTAAGTTTTAAAGTATAAACGGAAAACTCTTTATTGGATACCATACATGTCAAAATTTGAATCATAATCTTGACTATGTATAGACTAAAACATTTATAATAGCGTAAACTTTGTCAAATTTTACGGCGTACCGTTAATTTTTAACCACTTCTTATAGAATTGACCCTAATATCGGTTGAAATCCGATCACTAGTGAACAAAAATTCCACCAGGGGCAAAAAAACCATTTTGAAAAATGATAGAAATTGAGTCAAATATTTTATAGGTACAGATTGTTTTGTTCTCCACTAACAGCAACTTACATAACAATAAAAAACAAATTATATATGAACAAGGTCTACAACCAGTAGATTATGGTAGACAGTTTTGGGGTGTGGTAGCAAGTTTATTTTAATTACACTTGGTACGTAAGAGATCGCGATACAGAGACCTAGATATGTGAAAACCAACAAATATGCGCCATTTAGCGCAGGATAATGGAAAAATTTAATAGAAGAAATTCAAGCTAAATTGCGTGATAATCTAAATTCTATTGTCACCAATACGAATATTCCAGTATATCTTGTGAAAACAAATATATTACATTTTATTGGTTTGTTATCATATACATGAAAACTAAAATGACGTTGAGATTATTCTTAGTTTTTTAATATACCAATATTTTATGTAAATACCGTTTAGGTAGTAGATCATTTAAACAAGAAAAGTAAGTCATTCAACTACGAAAAATTACATTATTTCGCGTGCAGCTACAACCTATCCAACATTTAAGATACATCTGAGAGGTTTCACTTTCAATGGTTGTTCCACTTTTATGATTAAGTATACCGATTAGCAGAAAACTATCTTGACACAAATTTGAATTCAATACGCGCTATATAAAAAAATCAATAACCATTTCAATTGAGTGATAATATCCACAAGAAAAAAAAGTATAATAATATAGAATCTCTTACCTAAAAAATAAAAAAAACCAACAAAATCTGAAAAATCCAATAAAGTATTCCTAAAATATTTGTTCTGCCTGGTGTTGTTGAGAATTAATAAACTGGAAATATTTAAGCACCAACTAGTGAACTGCAAATGTAACTAATTGCTACAAGTGCATTTGTTACCTCATCAGATTCTACCGTAAAATAAAAATCTTGACGCATCGTCAAAAGTATATGCTTGAAAATAATTCGTCGATTGGAGGAGGGAAAGAAGTTAACATTGAACGTACGAACCGAACCTAGACCTACAAAATATTCCATAATACCATCAAGCCAATGACATGTCGATTTGTATGTCTCAATAATTGAAGAAAATATTTTAACAGGTCAAAGTGGGAAAAGTGGGGTTCTGTTTTTCATACAACTGCACACATTTTTGGCAGTTATAACAATTTTTCAAATTACTCATTGATTAGAGGATATCCTTAAATTAATTTAATCACTGTTTTGGTCATGGAGTTAACATTCACATTATCCAAAAGTATTCATACTACCTTATTATTTTTTGGCCTACCCTACCGCAATATGGACCCCAGAAATAGAGCGGAAGATATTGCTTAGCACCACAAGGGCATAAAATTCACAACGTCACGAGTTTTTCACCATATGTCGCTTGATAACTTCCACATTTCACGTGTATTTATTAATTAAACGTCAGTGTATCTTAGAGTTTTTTGTTATATTTTCCTATTTTTTGGTTTATTTGGTAGACGGAAAACAGTTGTGTGTCACATGTGCAAAAAACGCTTTAGCAGCCCTCAACCTCTGCATTGACTTACATTCATATAAACACCAAAAATGGGTATAGTTCAGCTGCCCAAGGGCGGAAAATTGTGAACTCTATGGTTTTGTAGCTTTTCACGAGTATTTGCACGTTCTCATTTAACGTCATTGTAAATTAAAGTTTTTTGTTGTACATTTCTATTTTTTTGTTCATTCGGTTGGAGGTCATCAGTTGTTTGTCAAACATGCATAGGAAACGCTCGCACACGTGTTGCTAAAGCTCATTTTCTGCACTTATGACACAATAATATATTAGCGATTAGTAGCGAACACCCAAGAGAATATCAACCATTATTTGCTAGTAGAATACTATATTTTGTCCATTACTATTATTTAGCTGTTTATGAATGAATTTATTTTGTCCCTCTTTTCTCCAGTTTAGGAAGGGATTGAAGACTTAATATATGATTTTCACTTTCACAGCAGCCTGAAATATTTCACAGCGTTACTTCTAAACTACAGAATAGAAGAATTTTCTGTTTGTACCAGCAGATAGACAAGTTCAAGAGGATACTGAACCCTTCGAACTTAGACTGCTATGCTAATAAAGGATAAAACATGAAAGTGATCAATAGAAATCGGAAGGTTTTTCATTTTAAACTACAAATAAGTATAAGTTTTCTTCATACATATCATTATCAAATCATACTAACTATATTTTCTCAGAAGGAAATATGAAAATGTCTGGACATTCAGAGCTTATTTTCATCACAAAAAACCGTCTATTTATGGTATGAGGAGCTTTTGTGGAGATGTGGGGATAATATCAGATTCTATCCTTTCAAAAATTTATTCAGAGCTTCCGAATATAAATATATGTATTTCCAAGGCTATTCTAATTAAGATAAATACTGAAATATTCATAAAAAAATCAATAACAAAATTAACATTATTGTATAAATTAATTTTTGGATATTCAATGTTTTTATACATAAATGTTGATTTAATCATTGGTTTTTTACGATCGTATTTTATTTCATTCCAAGGGGTCTCAGAACAAGCAGAACTTTCCATCAAAAATGACGTTTTTCACTGAAACTACAAATTTAAGTGTTTCTCCTCTCGGGCGCCCAATACAGCGGACACACTGTATGTTAAAGAGAGTAACCTCCTACTTATTCACTTAGATACAATGAATTGATTAAGAAAAAGTCCATTCACGATTTTTTCTAATTTTCAAATTAACAGTTGACCTTCTCCAAGTACGTCATCGTGACGCATTTCTGATATGGTTGATATAATACCCTTCTTGGTGTGCGTCATCGATTGTTGATTTCCTTCTAACACATTACGTAGGAAGAAATGGAAAAAAGGCAGGTCTGTGATTAGTCCTAATCAAAATATCACAATAATGAACCGTTTAAATGTATTACAAACGTTAACCCTAATTTTAGATGTTTAGATTACGCGCAAGCGCAACCTATCAATCGAGACTTCAAAATACTATGGAGGCGTTCCTTTCTTAGCGTGTCTTATGTCTTTTTCTACTGTCACACTGACAGTTCTCGTCAGGTCTGTACTTTGTTTTTTGTTTTTTTTTTTTCGGGCCGAGAACTCATGTTCGACTGGGTCTTCAACCAGTACCCAGACAGTGCTGGACTCATCCCCAACGGAGATGCCTACCAACCAAACCCACCTCAAACTCGCCGTCACTCCCGCCTTGGAATCACCCCAAGTAACATGTTGGTAACCGTTTAATTACCAAAATGTTATGTTAGTGGTTAGTTAGTTAGTGGTTCAGCATTTTTGGTTTATTAGACAACTCTGGAATACCAATTTGCTTATATTACTAGTTAGTTCTATTATATTGTGATAAAAGCGATCATAGAACATAATTAGAAGACCTCTATATAACAGTTTTTTAACTGGTTTATACACCTTTCTATGATGACCATTGAGCAATATAGGAGTATATTTTCTACACTTTTAAGTACATACTTTATAGTATACTTTGTAAACATTTATATAATCGATTCATATAATAGTTTGGTGATTTAAGCAAAATAGCGTTGATAAACTCCACGGGATCAGATGTCGTTTTCTGTCAGTTAATTAGAGAGGGACATGTGATACTTTTATTAAATATTGTAGCTCGATAGCGGTGCTATATAACAAGTTCAACCTAAGCTTGAAAAATTCTGTAAGTGCTTTTCAATTAGTACATTGCCATCATGAGTGAGATTCCAAAAAAATGGAAAAATATTAAGAAAAGTGGTAACTTTAAACGCAAGGTAAAAGGTAAATCTGCTAAGATGTGGGCAAAAATTCAAATGATGTCTACGTTTGAGTTAAACTATCAGTTCAGAACGAAACTAAGATCGTGGGCAGTAAGTACGGCATAAGTAGAAGTATACTGCTCTAAAAGAACTTTCAAATATTGTTAATAACCGATTGTTAAGTGCAGCGTTACCGAAGGATCCAAGAACTTTTTCACAAACACCAGCTAACATAAGTGTAAAAATAATTGATTCGGCATAACGGGATTGAAAATCCAATAAAAACGGTTTTGGAATATTTCAAAGATATACCACCTACAATTTCAAAAATTGTAGTCTTAACCACTATAATGGAACGATTATATCCCCTTTTAGCGAAATAAGAGAGTGAACTTGGTCAGGACTAACTCCAGTTCCCACTGCTCTTGACCAGTGTTGCCACAAGCCTATTTTTTTTCGAGCCAGATGATATGGCGGAAACGAGCGAAATTCATACTAAAACGAGCTTTTTCAAAAATGTTTTTACTAGTGAATACCTATGCCCCAATTCCTTCTTTATTTGGTTTTTTATAATAAACCTTTATAAAGATAAATATGAAATGTAGACTTTTTATGGTAGTAATGTTTAAAAATATTAACTTACTTTTCCATTGTAAGGTAGGGTAGGTAGGTATTCTAGCCTTTACCGTGCCTTTACCAACAACCAATAATCAACATTTAATAACCAACAACAAACTTCCCAATATTTTACATTTTACTTTTCGAAAAACAAAGAACAGGCTGAGCGCGAGCGGTTGGATTGGGGTGCGTTCGTGATTTCTCTTGTTCGGTGGTGGTGCGTTCACGAATTACACTCGCCCGCTCCGTCTAATTCAAATAATCAAATCCAAGTAATCCAACACTCAACACCGTTCAGTTCAATTCACGAGAGTTCAGAAATACTCAACTTTAACAAAAATTTAGCAAAATTTAAAAACGAGCCAATTTTAATAAAGAGGAGTCAACGATGAACTTTTAATTCAAACGAGCCAGATCTGGCTCGAACGAGCCACCTGTGGCAACACTGCTCTTGACGGAGGAGAAACCAAGTGGCGGCTGATGCCGGTTAGAAAAAGCAGTGATGACAAACGTTAAGTTAATTCCCCAGATAGCATATAATAACTTTGAAAATAATAAACCAGAGGAAGAGATACAAATAAATTAATGCTTCAGACATTTTTTTTATTTTTGATAAAATAACAGGCGCGTTGTGTTTTTTCGAGGTATCGTAATCTATTTTCACAGTAAAATTTGCTTCGCATGCCAGTTTTCAGGTACTCCTGTGTCCCTTTTCACCATTTCGCCGAAGATAAGATAATGTAGTAGTGTGCGATAGACGCCATACCTACTTAAATTGGCGAAGCAGATTGACAGTTGCATTAGTTTTAAATACATAATTGATGTTTCTATTATTTAGCAATATTAAAGTTATATAAGTATTATAGTTTCTTCTGAAAATCTTGTTTCAGATGATGTAGGTTTTAACGTGATATAAATTGTATATTAACTTCTAAATTACCTTTATGTGGTCCTTGAACAGTAACTTTATAAGAGTGTCCATAACTACTGCGGTTTGGAGGTTAGGATATATAAACGTCGTATAAAGGGTACCTATTTCAAACCTTTATAAGAATATCATAGAAGTGCTATAGAACAGTTATAATGCAGTTGCTCGTAATACCCTTATGAAATGGTTGCCTAACGTGGGCCTATTTAGACTTATAACAGCTGAATAAGCTCTGTATATATGCTTATTTCACATTTTAAGGCACCATTTACCTTCCCAACATGATTTTATAAAGGTGTTTATAACTTTTATATATCAATTTTTGTTACTTGGGACTACCCTAGCATACGTCAAGACGGGCGGCGGTCCCTCACACACTCTCCATCATCTTCTTCCCTCTATCACTCCTACCTCTCTCATGCCATAGCTAGTCCTTCTCTTCCCCCAATCATTCTCCCTACTACGCCACTTATCTCCATCCATTCCTCCTCGCCCCTCAACCTAATCTCCACCATATTTTCCCAATACACCGCCTCTCCCAGTTTGTTTTCTAGCGTCTTCAAAACTTCCTCATTCTTCAAACATCTAAACACATGTCCCACATCATCCTCCACTTCACATCTCTCGCACACTCCAGTTTCTTTTTTCCCAATCTTGTGTAGGTAACCCCCTCTTGACCCATGCCCTGTGAGCACCTGCGTCAAGAAGTAGTTCACCTCTCCAAATTTCCGGTCCACCCACTTTCTCCTGCTCCCAATCGCTCCTTTCAGCGCGCCCTCATACTCATCCCACCTTCTCTCCATTTCCTCATCCATCCATTCCTGTACTTTGTTGTTTACGGTCAATTATTATTTATGAAAAGTAAGTATTAATCTTATTGTTTCATTTATTCAAATAATACAAAAATATGCATAGAAAAACATCAGTATTTTGAAAGTTCTCAAGTATTTTCAGCCTTTTCGAATTTGGCTGAATACGATCCTGATGATTTTATTTATCAAATTTAAGGTTAGCTATATGTCAAAATAGCAAATAAAATAAACGACATGCCGAAAACCTGGATATCGTCACAATCGATGACGCACACCAAGAAGGGTATTATTTCAACCATACCGGACAACCTTCACACTAAATTCTAATATCACCTTAAACCGAATAAGATAACACGATAACACTCTTAAAAATTGCTTTTCTACACTTTTATTAAATTAATTATCATAGAACCCAGTAATACACAATAGTATACAAATTTAACAGAACCAATTAGGTTTTGTTCTCGATTTATATTAAAATCAGTAAAAAGTATTATTTCTATCTATCTTTCTGAAGGCTACCCGTGATCAGCTGACAACGGGATGTGAGATGACGTCACTTGGAAACACTCTATTAATACCATAAGGGCGAGTTGTATCAAACACCTAAACTCGGTTTAATGATGACTGGTGTTTAGACTTATGTAATTGTTGATAATAAATACATCAATCAGCCACATTTAAACACCAGTTATCATTAAACCGAGTTTAAGTGTTTTATACAACTCGCCCTAAGAAGGTTACAGTTTGACAAATCTATCTATATATCCTTGAATCATACCATCCCGTTTTTCTCTGCGTTCGAGGGAGTCGATCGAAATCAACTAATTCTTGAACCAAAATTAAAACGTTTAAAATGTTTGCGCTGCTGCAAGCTCGGCTGCAAGCTTTATTTGATACAGATAGGTTTCTAATTTTATTTGTACGGTTGTCATCACTTTCTGCCACCCGAAACTTTTGATATTTGTTTATGTTATTCTACCAACAATAAAAAAGCCAGGGCGTGTAATGGTGATTATCTTTTTCACTTGTCAAAATCTGACATTTTTGTGGTTTCAACCAATAGCAATACATTATTCTAGTCAATCATTCAGTATTATACTTATTATTTTTCCCGTATCATTTTCAACCAATTAGAACGATCAATTTAGTTAAGTTACCTCGTATAATTTTGATAATACCTGATTATACATAAAGTAGCTCTACCTTGAGCTCTACCAGTCGAAAATTTTACGATAATTTTATTTCCATAGTAACCACATCGACTTCAATATACAACAATACAAAAACTAACATTACCGTCAAATTCTGACGTTTATAAAAAATGAGTTGATTTGGATTGTAATTTCCATTGTATCAATTTGTATCTAAATTGGTAAATTGTTTATATTCACTCAACAAATAATCGTAACAAAAACAATACGTACTTCAAAATAAATACGATTATAAATCTCAAACTTCCTGTATAATTACAAAGAGTGTAAGTTTAACAGATTGAATAATAAAACCACGAAGCGGGAGGATTATTCTGTCAAACTGACACAAGTTAAAGATGTATAACCTGATTATTTTGAAGTACTTATATTTTTACTACTGATTATTTTTTTCGTATAATTTTCAACCAATCAAAACGATCAATTTAGTTAAGTTACCTTGTATAATTCGATAATACTTGATAATATGTAGCTCTACCAATCGATAACTTCACAATACTTTAATTTCCATAGTAACGATATCGACATCAATACAATAATAATATACAACAATACACGAACTAACAGTACCGTTAAATTCTGACGTTTATCAAAAATGAGTCGATTCTGAGATTTATCATTAAATTAATAAATTGTTCATATTCACTCTATTCACTCGATAAATAATCGTATCAAATGCAATACATATTTCAAAATAAATACGGTTATACATCGGTCGGATTATTTAAACTGTCAAACTGACACTCTTTGTATTTATGCAACAAGTTATCGATGTATAACCTGATTATTTTGAAGTACGCACTTATAATATTATCACTACTGAGTAAATTAGTATGGAAAATGTATAAAAATAAATCAGTCATGTTTTCTTTCCTCCCAAAGGAATTGCATCTTCAAACGAAATTCGGGAAAATATGTTGATTGAATAAATGGAACCAAATCCCAAATTGAGGGCCGGTACCTTTGTCCCTGATTTTACATTCAAAAATGCCCAAACGAGATGCTTTTTAATCAGTAATTTGCTGTGGACCTTAATTTATTGAGTGGATCACTAACAAAAGAGACTGTTAGCAGCGTAGAAGCCCTTGACACTAGCAGGAGATAATAGGTAGTCTATGTTAAAGTGTACTAACGACGCTGCTCTTCTGTTTCGGACCATGCGAACCGTCCTAAAAGTGTTATAGTCCCACTGTATCTTGGTTGTATTTGGTCTGTAACTGTATCCGCGTACCGTACAGTGAAAAGTCATTCGAGACTAGAAGCAAAGCTTTCTGTTTAAAGGTACAATCGGATGCCCCAATATTAGGTAGTAGCTTTAACATAATAATATGAAATAAGTTCAGTATAGCTATTTATCATAAGTAGGAATTAGTTGTTGTTGTTTTTATTCGAATATCATAAAAGCACGATTTCTTTATTTTCAAAGCATATTCAAACCATTCGTTTGTAATATGATAATGAAAATGTTATAGTAGCATATAGATAGGGAGAAGCACGGTTTTCATTTATAAATTGAGATAGCGTAACTTTGTACAATAAGTACCTATATAATAAAAAATGTTTATTCATAAGATTCCTGGAATATGGCTTAGGAATATGGCTTATTGAATTTCAGTTCACTTAAATGAATGTATATTTATGTGGTATTTACTTGTCGATATTTTGGGTTCGAACTATTATATCACATGGTTGGTTTAAGTGAGGCACTTTTGTTAACCGCTGTATTATCTAAAGTTGATTTTTAAAAGTGTGGTATGTGGTATAGTGGGATGGTTATTGAATTCATTCCATTATGGAAGTATTAGCATGAAGATTACCTAATATATTTTCGTAAATTTTAAACTGTCGTAATAGTTAACAACTAATTGAAGTGATACATGCTAATCTCAGAGCTACCACTCATTACGTTTAAATTCTACCAAGAATATATTTATTTATAATTTATACCCAATTAAAAAACGATTCGCATATCTGATTCAAATTTCAACATTATTTGTAAATAATATTGACAAATCAGGAAACTTACCAAGTGCTATTATTACAAGTATATAGTTGGTACAACAATTCCAAATTTATAGTTCGGGGAAGTGAGGACAGAAACTCACAAGTGGAGTATTTTACGCTGACATATCTTTCAGTTTTATGGCACAGAAAAATTGTGTACATTAAAATTGTAGGAATTCTTATGCCCAATAACATGATAAAAGTAGTTTCTGGATGTTTCTTGTGGTGTATCAATTATTCGTTTTTTCATCTATTTTTGAGACCAATCTTGGGAAGATGGATAGTAAAATATTTAAACGATAATAAAACATTGCTAAAGTGAGTTTCAAATAACAATAATTATCCGACAGAATTTATGAACAAAGAAAATAGGAATATGGAGGACGGCTTATTGTTACTACCCAATATTAGTGATAATAATAATCAACTAACATGAACCTAATATGTCGGTTGTGCATGGAAGAGGAGGAAACAGCAACACACTCCAAGAAGGACCTAGTGAAAAGACTGTTGAGTCCGATACTGGTCTCTTCACATAAATGGTGCAATCATAAGAATAAAAAGCCTAAAGAGTTAACTTAATGTCTTTCTATCCTCTGACTGGTTGTGCTGTAGGGTTGAGTTGTCCCAAGAAAAGGGTGAAGTTGCCTACCGTTATTGACACTATATTTGTGGAAAATTACTTGTCAGAATTTCACTTGTCTCAAGTATTGATTTGTTGACGTGTTATGTTCCTCTCCCTCACAATTGAGTATTAAATTGTTCTTAAAATACGATCAGTGACATCGACGCCGTACGGCGTTATCTTGCTTCCCTAGGTACGTGACATGACGCCGCCCGGCGTCAAAAATTCATAATCATCTGGTGCCAGTACGCCGGACGGCGTCCTAATATGCATATTAGCCAATGTTCTTTGGACTCCTACTGTCACGTATCATGGGAGCACATATACCGTAGTGTCATATATCAGGTAATTATCCACTCACACTCGCCCTAACCACGTGTAAGGTAAGCTCGGTAAGCTTGGCTTTTCGTACAATAAAACGGTAGTGTCACATAAAGTGGAATCTCTATATGAGAACAGTCACTGAACGTGTTCAGTGTAAAACTAATTTTTAATAGGAAATAGAATTTTCATTTTCTCAAGTTTTTCATTAAGAAGAGACCACATTTGTCATAGAATAAGGAAGTATGTGCCAACTGAAGAATGTTCATTGTATAATTGATCTATAAAAATAGTTTGGTACAATTTATAATAGTAACGGAGATTTTAGGGAATGCATGAGATTTGAAACTAGTATTGTCTTTTCAATAGCTGTTCCAGTAGTACAACTGAGATAAAAACAATTAATTAATTTACAGATTGGTTTCTATAATCTAACTCATAATTCCCTATAGCATATTGTTTCAGTACCTTGCGAACTTTGTCTTCCGTTTTTTTGACGATCTTAACCAAAAAAAAATCTTTGTTTTCCAGTATGTGTGGTTTTTGAAGTACTTTTCTATTATAAATTGGAACGGAAGTCGAAATTGATTTTCCAATAATAAATCTTGAAAAAAAACTTCATGCATTGGAAAAATTTTGTTCATATTGTCTATCAAACTTCAACATTTCCTCTGTCGATTGTAATAAACCGCATCTCAAAATTATTATCACTGTTTATAAAATTAATAGCGATCGATTGAAATGAAAATATATTGTTAGTTCCCGCGGCCGCCATGTCGAAATTTTTCAAGTTAAAAATACTTCTTCAGAAACATTTTTTATTTATTTCCTCCTATTGTTATCACCTTGATTTGGTCACTTTCATTATACTAACCGCATGAATGAACAAAACTTCCTACAATTTTCATGTCCACAATGTTTTTGTTAGCAAAACTGAAAGAGATATCGAAGACATTTCGAGTTCTCTACGCTGTGGTTGCAAACTGCGTTGTAAGCGTGATTTATCCGAGAATTTAGGAAAATGTTTGGCGGTCGGTATTTTCAATGAAGTTTTATATCTTCCAGAATTCTCACCCTGGTGGTATAGAAGCCTCATAATTCACGAAAATTAACCGTAACTGAGGATAGTTTATCGTTTCGTGCGAAAAAGAAGGTTTGTAGTTCTCATTTAGTCTACCAGTTACTGCTTGCTAGCCTTAACATGAAAAATGTGTTCAATTTGAATCTCATCCGACATATGAACGGAACAAAACAATGATGACTAATAAGTAAGTACATTAATTGTGGAAAATTTAACCTCAAACAACTTAATTGAGTAATGAGAAAATAAGCAGCATTTATCGAGAAATTACTCAATATAACATGATAAATATCAACAATTAACTACTATTTTATTATAATGATGAAACAAAACCAACCAACCTACTTATAACAGAAGTTTACAAAGGATTCATCTTGCATATACCAGCCAGATATACCAGCACCGTTTAACTTTGAATTGTAATCCAATGTACTTCGTGGCATATAGCCAGGAAAGTAGTTGCTTCTTCTTAGTGAACGGCCTTTGTTCTTCGATTCTCAAAGCCTTTGTGAGGCGTTATAATAGTAATCAACTATCACCTTTCACATCTTGTAGCTTATTATTTCAAATACTTATAATGATTGCCGTCATGTTCTATGCAAAATTCCAGCCTGAATGATAGCAAGAGAAAGAGTTTAAACTTTTCCTCGTATCCTATTTTTCATATACTCATGTGTAGTTGGACGTGTGTTGGAATATAAGTCTTTAATTTCACTTATGCATTTTGCAAATTTCTCTATGTAGGTATATAGGTATATTGTAATCACATGACACTGAGACCTAAAAGATCTATTGTGCTCTCTCACTCCTATTTAGCTCCTGAGAAAAAAGTCTCGGGGAAAAGTAGCTCTTTTAGTCCTATTTTAAATTTTAGGATATATGCAGGCTTGAATTTAGGTAAATATCCCTCCTTTATCCAGTAATCTTCTAGGTGTTTTGTCCTAGGATTCTGAATTGCTGTGCAAATCGCAAGTATGTGTATGGAGGTCTCTTCTTCCATGCCACATAATCTAAATTCTCCTTCCTCTACTATTTTTAGGGAATCCCTGTACTCTTGGTGCAGTTTCAGTTTGATTTATGCATCAACAGGTTATAATCACCTAGAAGAATCTTTGATTATATAAGCCTCACTAGATCTTTCCGATGAACAGATATCTTTTTTTGTCCACGACCACCTAATAATAAGTCAATATTTTACCTCCCAACTAAAGGTATATGGTACCCATGTATCAACTGTCGTGAATTATGGTTCATAATACACTGTAGTGTATTATGGTTCATAATTCACGACTAGAGATGGGGGTACAATATGGAATAAACTATTAGATCTGTGTATTTTGTTCAGGAAATTTGTTTCTGACATATATCGTACATATCTATAAAATATTGTAATTTTTAGTACCTATTGATACTTTTCATAACGATATTTTCTAATATTAAGTATTTTAAAACAATATATTTATAACGGTACGTTGTATTGATACTTTCTACAGTATCGCCCATCTCTATATATGTCAAATTATTTGAAGTAGCTGCCACAACATTTTGAGGTTAGTAATATGCCAAATCGCTACTGACTTTTATTTATTAATAAATAAATTAAGTGTCGTGGACAAAGTATAGTATTCTACTCGCAATTCATGGCCATAATTCACTTGGGTGACTGGCGCTCCTCGCCTGCGGCTCGTGACGCAAACGTCACCCATCATGAATTATGGCTATCATAAATAGCTCGTTTAATAATATACTATTAGGCTTCACCTATTTCTTCCAATATTACATTTGTGCTGACACCGCAAAAGGGTTCTGGCCTCCAAAAGGGTGTTCCAGTCCCCCTCCATGCTAGTTCATCTGCTATTCAGTAGCTCCCTTAGTTTTGTTTTATTATGTTTTGTTGATAAATACTTTTGTGATGGGTTTCAACTTGTGATTTTATAATTTAATGTGTTGTAATTTTGTCGATGGAATCTAATTTAAACGCTCTTAGCATGGAGTCTACATTTTTGAAAATCGCTTCAGGTATATGGAAGTCTTTTTATGTCAATGAAAGAACACTTCCCCACTGCTTCAGAAAGGGTTATAAAGAAAAATGACTTCAACAAAACTTGTAAAATATGGACATTAGTTTCTAAATCAGATATTTTCCACCAACCTAATTTTATACAAAATCAAATAATATTTTGTAAGTGATAGATTGCGCCACCTTGCGTAATACTATGAACTCAAAAAATTCTGAGACATACGGTTCCCCAGATATGGTGGGAAAATGGATTACAAAAGCTGAACAAAGCTTATCATCACAGTAAAGTGGAGAAAGATGGT
>CAJUYH010001952.1:0-44036 GCA_910591685.1 Galerucella tenella | reverse complement strand
AGAAGACAGACAAAAATGACATTTTTGCTTATATGGCTCAAACTGAGAATTTTGAGATTTTTAAAATTGTCATTTCTAGTGAAGTGCGTAACCAAAAGATTTCGAATATTTACTAAACATTGCAAGGCGTGAATATTATATTCGATAATTTTGAAGGAAGATATGATAATATATAAATGGAACAAATAGACCTTTAAGTGAATGCAAATTTTGGTTTGCGGTTGGAGGTGGGGATGTCGCGGTTATCACAGCTTTAAAATTCCTTCTACTGAGGATAATGTATTGATTATGATTTCAGTATCGTCGTCAGTGGCGGGTTGAGCTCTTGGACGGAGAATATCTACCTTGTACTGATGAGGTATATATACGCCAAAACTGTGCTTTTTTTTTTTAAGGGAACGGTCACCCTTTTGAAAATATTTTCAATACTTTGCTAGTCGTGAATAGTGACTATTATTTGATATCAATAGGAATTTTTTATATAAACAATGTTACAACATATGTAACCTTTCGACTGATTTCTTTTGAAAGAGTGTCTTATCGATTTGTGGTAATTTTGTATTCATATTACATCAATTCAAATGGTAATTAATCGTTTGAATGAAACTGGTTTTTATTGCATCAATTCTGGTTAAATATTCTTAAGTCTCAAGGCGATACTAATTAACAAATTATAATTTGTATTTGTATTAAATAAATAACTGTTATGGTTATAATATTCTTATTATATGTACATGACATACCCACAGCATAATATGCTTTGGTTACAATTTAACCAAAACACCAACAAAAAGATTCCTCAAATGTATCATTGTGGCTATCCTAACTTAACGTTAACGCAGTCACGTAGCTATAGCTTCAACATGGGGGATTTTGAGTTCCTTTATCTGATAGATTTAGAAGGGGAAAGCCTTATTGAAGGCGCCGCGGAAGGCAGTATGCTAATTAAACATTATTATATACCTTTATTGTATTTTCCCTTCTGACTCGGGGACCTATAGGTAGAAATATTGTTTTTTTTGTCTTAAATAGGCAGTCTAGAAAATTAATGAGTTTCTTGTTCCCAGTCAGTAGCATGTGTGCTTATGTTTGTATGAGACAAGTTTGTACCTATTTGTAAATTTAGAAATAATATTCAAAATACGTTGTTTGCTTTTTCCAAAACTATTTTCTCTGGTAAATATTAGTGGTTATATGATACCTACTTTTAGCTCGAATATTTTGTAATGTTGACTATATTATTTTATTCTGGATACTCACAAAATAAAAGCAATAATTATTAAAGACGCTTTTCACTTGATGTTGTTGTGGAAAGTTCTAATTAGGGTAAGTTTTATATTGCTGATTGTGTATTTTTCATTTCAAGTTTGTTTCATTGTTCTTTTTATTCTGATTACTTGTAGAAGATATAAACCACTAATATTTCCATAATTAATGAGTTTCGATGAATTTTGTATAAACATTCAAACCTCGAACTAATTAGTATGAAAATTGGTCAATGGTTTTCTTTGTTTCTTTTTATTGGCTTTTTTTATTTACGCTCCCAATTAAAAGTCTTGTCGAAAATGTCCAAAAATAGATTTGTAAATTCTAGCTTTTGATATAATTCTACGTGGGTACTTGCCCGAAGTGTGAAAAAACTCATCTTCTGAAATAATAGTAATATTGGATGATTTTTTTTCAAATTCATTTCTCAACTGCATTTTATGCCTTAGGGAAGATTGGGAGCCCTAATTTTTGTTGTTACAAAAATAACTGAAATAATGGAGAAATGTGAGAAAAAGGAAATTTCATGTCTTGTGAAAAATAGGTTTATTGATATTTGTTGAGATATAAGGCGTTAAAGCTTTTCACAAAAAATTATATCTCAACCTTACCAATTCAATTTGTTGTATCTTTTTTTAGGCAAGTCATCTATATTTTTTCCATGAACCAAGTCATTTTTAAGATGACAAAAAAAATCTTTTGTCGTGTGAATTTTACAGAGGCGTCACACTATTAGCACTTTTGTAGAGCTTTCAATCTTGCGTAAATCCAAAGCATAAAATGCAACTGAGAAATATATTTATGAAAAAATCATGAAAGTTCGAGTACATTTTGAAAAGAAAATCTTTTCACACGTTGTGCGAGTTCATATTAGGAGTGTAAATTTTCAGAAATTTTTTCCGGAATTCTCAAAAAAGGTTTTGAGCGAGGAGCAATGATAAGAAGATAGGTACCAAATAAATTATATAATTATAATAACCGTCACTTTATAAAACATTTTGAACTTTCCATTATTGGGTATGTGCTACATTAAATTGAAGATTGCTTGACGCCGCCTATGTCTACCCGTTACTATAACAGATTGTGACTTTTGGTGGGAATTTTTGGAAAAATGTTTCAATGAATACAATGTCAAACTTCTTCTGAGCAATGGTATTTGCCTTGGAAAAATTTCAAACGTTGCTAGAGTGAAACTATAATGATGATACACATTATGAAAATTTCAATTTTCTTGCACTCCAAAAGCAATATTAAATTATTTGTTATGAAGTTTTATAACAACTGTAAAAGATACTTGCCCGACAAAGACATGAAAAAAAATCTCAATACTACTTGGACAGTTCATACTGAATTGGTTTTGCAAGGGACACGATGATCGATCGCATTTTATACTTGTGAATTTAATAGACCTTTGAAAATAATGATTATAAGTATGAGATTGCTAATCCGCCTATTCGACTGTGACTTTTTCAGATCAATTATAAGTATTGTTTAGGTTGGGTTGGGTCGTACTTTGAGCTATTTGAAAATTTTTCCAATTTTGCAAAGTGATTGCTCTCCACACCACTGTATTGTTACTAAAAAGTATATATGCATAAGGAATTTGTTATTTGAATACAGCTTAAAGCTTACTCCATTGAGCAAGTAATTGAGCAATTATGACGTATGAATATTTTGAATTGTATTCCAATGTGCCATCCACAACTTCAGTTCATGTATACATTTATTTAATAACTTAAAGCCGTTTGAAACTGATGATAAGAGAAGACTGTAACCAACCACAGTGGTATACTACTCCATTGTATATTATATTAAATGATATCAAGCAACAACACTTCCTATATATTGTGATAACCCATATTTATATTATTAACTTTTTATTCCCAACCGGTATAAATAGTTAAGTGTAAGCAGAAAACTACTTAGCCTGATTCTTCTCCTTCGCAAAAGATGGAACTAGTACTTGGTTATGTATTAAATAATATAGTCTATTGGTTTCAAGGTGAGATGTTGTAATTGAATACTAACCAGTCTTGCGTTATTAATTATTCAGATTATTCATGTGATTTAATTGAAATTTTTTGAGAAAGTGGAATTTCCTAAAAACCAAATCATATAAATATTTATTGTTTCACTTTCGAAGTTTTTGATTTGATTATAGTCTGATCATTGTCTAACAAAGGAAGTACAATGGTCTAATCAATATAAAAACGGCGAAAAATAGAGAAAGCTCCTAAAAATATATGTGATAACTTCACTTTCGATGTTTTTGATGTATCATTGTCATTATAATCTGAAGATTCTCTGAAAAAGAGAGGACGATGGTCTATTCATGATAAAAATAGTGGAAATTAGAAGTACTGCTCCTAAAAACATTTGTGATAGCTAATTAGATTCGTAATTATGTCTAGGAAACTGCATCGAGGGCCTTTATTAGCATATATTATACAAAATTTCGAAAGTAACATATACAAAAAAGATACTTGGAGGGAAGGAAATTTCCAATTAACAAGTCTCAACTTCCTGAGCTCTATTTATATTATTTATAATTTCAGTTTAACACTGAAAATAGGCCTTCACTAACCATTTTCTGTATGCGTTAGAGCAAACAGGTATTAATTCTTAGATGTAATAAATTATTGCTATTATAACGCCTAGAAGAGTCTTTGAAAATCAAAGAATAAAGACCGTTCACTGAGAAGCAGCAGATACTTCCCTGGCTATATACCACGAAGGACATTGAATTACACTTTAAAGTTAAACGGGATGGTACATCTGCCAGATAGAACTCTACAAAGTCGTCAGGTTTTTTGTCAAATCGAATTTTGGTTCATGGTTAGATGTGGGGATGTCACTATTATCCCCTATTTAACGCTTTTCTTCACTGAGATTGTATTTGTGTGATATCAATGTTTTCTCTAGTCCAGAATTATGCTCTCCGAGCTTCTGGACTGATGAGATATCTATCTTATACTGATGAGGTGCAAATACGCCGAAACGCAGTCTATACGTGATATTGTTCTTTTGAACTATAATAGTTGGTTATATCTTGCAGATATACCAACCCCGTTATAATAGTATTAAACTATTACTTTACTATTGATAACACGCTTCACTAAAATTACATTTCATTTCCAGAAAACTGTGAATAATTAGATTACTCTACAAAGCCGTCAGATATTAATTGTTAATTTGAAAATTTGGAAAAATTATGGTGTATTCTGAAATCTCCAAAAATTCATTGCCGTTGGAACAAAAAGTTTTAAAATTGATTTCTCAACAAGTTAGGTATTTGTTAATTAACAAAATACTCCCGAACTTCTTCCTTTATTGTTAAATGGAAAAATGTTTGATTATTGGTCGTGAATATATTTCGCTCCTTGGACCCTTTCTATATACATAGATACTTAAAAAGATCACGTCATAAAAGTTTGAAATATTGTAATACTATATTCATAATAATTATAATTAAGAGTATATCATATTTGAATAAGTTGAATTTTCTTAATGAAATATGACGTTGAGTGAACAAAGAACAAATCTAAGAATTAATAAAGTAAACTCGTGCAAATTAGTAACAATGCATTTGTAATTAGTTAGTTGCTGAACCATAACTAATCATTTTTCACTTTAATTGTATAAATGTTATCTCTAGCCATAAAAGAACGAATTACTACTATCGGAAGTCAAAGACACTGCATTTTTTTCCTCTGGAAGGGCTTAATAAATTCCCTTTCTATTATGAAAACAGACATTCTCTTTGGTAGCAAAACGATGTTGGGAGTAGTTTACTACTGTAATTGTGACCTAGATTAAAGTATATGTTAAGTACATTTCACAATATTTTATTGACTTAGTATCTCGTATCAAGGATTCAATAATAAAACTCTTCAAATCCCAGGTTGGACAGTAAACAGTAACAGATCCGTTGTTTGTAGAATTAAGATAATATGGTTGAAATAATACCTTTTTGGTGTGCGTCATCGTTTGTGACGTATATCAGAGTTTTCGGCATGTTTATTTTATTTGCTATTCTGGCATAATAGCTGTATGTCAAAATAGCAGATGAATTTGATAAATAAAATCATCAGGATCGTTTTCAGCCAAATCCGAAAAGGCTTTAAGATTAATAATTAACAGCTTTTTATTCTAACTGGAAATACTTGAGAACTTTCAAAATGCTGATGTTTTTCGGTGTATATTCTTTTGAATTATTTAAATGAATATAGCAATAAGATTGATATGGTTGAAATAATACCCTTCTTGTTGTGCGTCATCGATTGTGACGTATATCCGGGTTTTCGGCATATCGTTTATTTTATTCGCTATTTTGACATATGGCTAACCTTAAATTTAATGAATAAAATCATCAGGATCGTATTCAGCCAAATTCGAAAAGGCTATGAAATTAAAAATCACTGACTTTTTTCTAACTGGAAATACCTGAGAACTCTCGAAATGCTGATGTTTCTCGGTGTATCTAGGCAAATTTTTGTATTATTTAATAGTTATTTACGTAATTAGTAGGATATGAACATTATTAACGCACGCATGTTAAGTTTGCACGACGATGCCGTAGGCCGAGTCATGTAGGCGCCGAGTCATAAGTGCGTTAATAATTCCCATCACACGTGTTACGTACAAAATTTTATCTACAACTGTTTATTAGTATTATATTAACAGAAGGTACCTGAATCAATTAATTGGAAAAAATTCAATCCAAGGTATTTTTAATAATATCGACTGCAAACATAAGGTACTGTGTATCATATTTTGTGACCATAGCAACTTAGACAAACAAAGCTGTGGAAATGAAATAAATTAGTTAGGTATGTCATCAAATTGTCAAAGTTGATTGAACAAAAATCTATAAAAATAAGTTCCGCTACGCGTCGGGCAGTAAACTTCATCCTCGGGAGGAAAAGTAGCATTCTGCTACTTGTTATACAAATAGCTATTATTCGTGTTCTTATGACCGAAACTGTGGCATGCGGTTCTAAACGTTCTTATATACATATACGTCGTCTTGTTGTAAATTAGTCCAAAGACACCAAAAAGGTTATACATGGAATGAGTTTGGCAAAATTCTGAGGAGCTTTTTTTGAAAAACCATCTCATTATATCTCAACCCACATTTTCATAAACATTTTCCCCATATTTCACGGAAAACGTTATAAACCCTCAACTCAAAACAGCATGAAAATAACAATCTTTTTTTCATGGTAAATGTTATGAACTACCAAGATTAGTATCAAAACTGTGAAACCTCTCCTTGTAATAGAATAATAGCATTATGTTCCATATTTTGTCGGCTTCTTAGACAAATTATACGTTAAAAAAACAGTAATTACTCACGAAATGAATACTTCTGGTGTTTGTTGGTATACTGGTAAATTATAGTCATATTATCAAGTAATAATATACTTTGTAAATAACAACTATTTTTTTTGACAATAGAATATTTTTTTAGCTAATTTTTTTTAATTTTATTGTTGTATCCTGTAATTTCGTACAATGTCATATCCACAATCTTAAATTGAACAATTTATTTTTATGGAGAAAGTAACTGGTTGAACATACATCAACAAACTCTAGTAACGAATAAATAAAATAACGGAAAATTCCATGGGTCTCGTAAAACAATCCTATAATAGTTATTTTTCTGCAGCTGTCCCGAAAATAGAACTTTCGGTATGATTTATTAAATCGAAAATAAAACTTTACACAAATCGTACCGAAAGTAGCTATTTTCGGAATGTTGTGTTTTTTTACTTTCGGGACAATTTTTTTACTTTCGGAATAATTTTCAATATCTATGTAGGCGGCCTTAGCAATGACATTTACGGAATTCTTATTATGACATTACTTGTCGAAATAAATGGGCTCGTTAACTAAAATTTTTAAATCATTTCCAACTGTCGTGAAACAAAGTACTAAGGATAAAAATATGATTCTGAAAATTTGATGTCAATAAAATATGTCGTTCTCCTGATACAACCAATTAAACAAGCATACCGTAGCGGGGCAAAGACTATGACTGTGACGTCACCGCATATGAAAGTTAATGTGCACAAACATTAAGCTTCTGACTGTAACGTGCCTCGCGTAAAAATTATTTACTTTGAATTACTTACAAAATTTTGTGTGAATAAAATAAAATGTGTGGACCCAATTTTGGAAAAGCAGACTCATTAATTCTTCAAGAAGTGAACTTGCTAATGATTATGGAGTTTTTTAATCAAAAACACGAGTTTATTAAATTACAATTTTATACTATGTGACTTATCGTTTTTTGCTGTTTTCCAGCCAGAATGATTGAAAATGTCAATATTTTCATAAATATATGCTCTCGCAAATGATATATAGGGTGATTCCAGATGTTTTATTTTATTCCTGGTCTGGTGGACAAAGTTACGGAGATAACGCTATAGGTTACTCAGTAAAAAATTGCAATTTTTTTAACTGCAGATTGCCCAATTAAAAGAGCTTCTCCAAATGCTATTTATGATGAATGTGTAGTGGAAATTGAATCACCAATGTTGAAAAGAACAAGAAAAACTTATTTTGATGAAGCAGGTAATATTCGTTCCGAATGTTTACATCAGATTCAAATGCACATGCACCTCACTGGTAAAAAAAGCGATATTTGTTAGAGCTGATCTGGACTTTGAATCAAATCAAATCATTTTTTTGGAACATATAATATACGCCAGTTTTATTGATGATCTACTGGAAAAGATTACCTGTTTTTTGGAAAAAGCAGTATTTGATAAAATTTAATTTGTGAAGAACTGACACATTATTTTATTGAATAATTTTGAACATTAATAAGCTATGAGAACAATATGGTGTCTACGTATTTAAAAAAAATAGATTTATACAAGCGTGTGGTTTTCAATAACCCTCTCAATATGTATTCTCAACGTATTTTATAAGGTAATGTATAACGATTCTGATTAAAGAAAAATGAAATCCTAAAAATACACAAAGTATGTTGACTTATCAGTCAATGCATTAAATCCGAAAGTTTCATGGTTCTATTGCTTCTGAAGCCTAAGTCAAGTCTAGTCAGTTTGTTAGATCGTGTAAAAAACTATACCAGATTTAATAAATAAATATACAAAAGTAACAATTCCCAAAATATTTAACTAAATTTCATAATTTATGCTGGTTCTTACAAAATAAATATATACAGGTCGTAGCCTGCATATTCATTTTGTTTCGCAGCACTTTAGAGCCTTTAAGGAATAAAATTTCATTAACAGAAGCTACTGAGACTTCCGGCCAGTTAACTAAATTTTCAAATTCCAGTTATCTGGTTCTAGTGATAGGCTGTATATGCGTTTATTGTAAAATATGAAGCTGTGAATATAATAATTGCATTTGATATACTCAAACCTTTATCAATATAATATGTTTTCAACAATTTTTCAATCAACTCATCAAACTATTCCTGTTTATTTTATCATTTAATTCACCCATTTCATTCATTTCAATACATACAACGGATTATACAAACCATAATTATAAAATTTGTCAATTTTTTGAAATTTATGTTCAATATCTACCTGCCAATAAAGGGAGACAACTCGAACTTTTCCGGAGACTACTCGACTCCTCCGGGAGGAATACCAAATGAATACGACATACACAATTGAATGCGAATATAAAAATTGAGGAATCACCCTATTGAATATGGTCACAAAACTTTCTAGGATATAATAATATCATAATGCTGTATCAGATAACATTACTTTTCTGACAAGGCTAGGATTTGTAACACATCTGTTAGTCATGTTTTCACTTAATTAAATTCCGCAATCTGGGTCGTACTTATTTAACTCGCGACAGAAGTGAGATTTTGAACATTAAATCGTTTGCCAGTTTAATAATTCTTGATAACGCGAGTGAATTGTTGAGACGTCAAACATTTTCCAAAGAAAGAACAACTTAAGCAACTAATTATTTTAATCGCAGTAGTGATATGGAAAGGATATTTCCTCGGATATTTTGAAATTCAAAAAAATATGCATATACTGTTTCAAAGCAAAAAATGGTTATTGTTAACTTTCGATCACTGTTATGCATTTTGATATACTATGTTCAATTATATTGCAACATAAATATCTATAAAAAAATTACTTCTTACTCACCAAAAGAAAAATGCACTTTAAGTTAATATAATTCAAGATGTTTAGCAATTTAAAAAATCTACTGAATGAAGGACAAGCGTAAATAGAAAATATATTACCATAGAGGAATATTGATCCTCGAAATATTTCTTAAACATTATATGCTGCATTGCAACAGTTTTGATGACATTATATTGATAAACACTAGAAACTACTTAATATTACCCAAAATTTTCTATTGCTTACTGAATAATTCAACATTTTATAGTGGAAGAATTATATAAAAATCAAAAATCTATGCAATAGATTTATGAACATTTAACACAAACATGTGCTGAATTTGAGGTTTTAATATATTCATGCGGTAATATAAAGTGAAATCTCAGATTTGCCCGACTTCCATATTTTTGGATATGGAATTATTTCGAATTGGAATTCATTTGAAACTAATAATTATGGAGAAACTGATCCACTTGGTTGAAAGTACGAAAAAAGTTTAATTTTAACACTTGACATTTGAGATATGTGGTATCCATCATTCTTTAGCACGAATATACTTGTAGCTGAATTAGTTTATCACGAACAGTATTTTGATTTATTTTTATATTTAAATAAGTTACTGCTTCCGAAAGTTACCTCAATTGTTCGTGAAATTTTGTTGATAGAAGAGGAATGTTTTGTAATTGTCTGCTGTGGTAGCAATAATATACTTGACCAACATTTTTATACGAGTATATTAAAAGCATTTAAATGTCTTCATTATAAAAGAAAACTGAACTTCATTCACAAATAATAAACTGATCAATTGAGAAGTATTTGCGACTATAAATTGTGATTCGATATTTATTATTTTTTTTTCAAAAATTGTTACATTTTCGAACTTAGTGCAGAAATAAACCACATTTTCCAGAGAATTGACTTAAAATGTAGCATATGTTTCCAGAAACTTGAAATTTCTCTCATTTTATGCAGTTTAAGACCAAGCAAAACTTTTCATCCAGAATGACATTATTCACTCAAACTATAAATGGAAAAAATTAAAATGTTTTTTGTCTTGGGCACCCCATCCGTGGACACACTGTATAAGTGGAGTTTTAAAACATGTCATCCCAGAAACCGTTACCAAACAACTGTGCTGCAATATACTAAATAATAACCTATATCACAATGGGGCGGCACTGAAACCCCAGATCTAGACTGATCTGGGATTCCCTTATCCCTTCACCCTGGCAAATTATAATAGGGTAACACTTGAGTGGGTCGCGGGACACAGGGGTATTGTGGGCAATGGAACGGCAGATACCCTAGCAAACTTAGGGTCTGAATTAGCATCCACCAGACCCGAACTGGCACTTGAAATATTAAGAACCTGCGATTCTTAGAATAAGAGGTATGTCTAGAGTCATCCTAATATTATCACTATCTATAACCTATATCTTTTAAAACAACTAGAACCAGTTTCAATGAATTTAGTTTGAAAGCTAATCCAGTTCATCATTTTTTATAAGAATCCATTCCTGCAATTCTCAAAATCGATCAGCAAATGATACTCCTTTTTTCCGATGGTCAAAGCTTTGGTTCTTCCGTGTTTTTTTATATGTCTCCGTTGAGGAGGTTGCTGTTAATACAACTTGCGCTACTACAGTTTTCACCTATGGATCTGCGCTTCTTTCATGTTCTGCTTATTAAAAGGCTTCGTGATAAATAATACAGTGTTAATTCGAACTTAATTGAGGAACTTTATTATTACTTTTCTGATATCTGCACCTACAGTCTACTTTTTATTAAATATAACGTGTATTATGTAAATACAGTCATTAACAATAATCGGTCTGAATATTCATATTTTCCTAACCATTGATCAGCACATCTTATTATTTTCAATTTTCCTGTATTTTTGAATGAACTTTCTTTTTTTCTCTTGAACATTTTGTCTGGTAGATGATATTCACTTTTATTCCACAGTTGTCAAGTAACTTCATTTTTACTATTCTTTTTGTTTTTATGGTATTGATTTTCATAATTACTGTGTATTTTACTTTTAAGCTGCAATTTTAATTATTCTACGTTTTTGTGTATTTTTTTATAGTTTAACCTGATTGAAAACCACCAATTTACAAGCGATATTTCAAATAATTGACACAAACTTTCTTTGGTGAAACTTTTACTTCAGATATCTGAATGAACAACATTCCTGATTAGACGAGAGGTTGATTCACAATGGGATTGTGAATAATCAAATTTATATTATTAATCGATTACAAAAATGTTTCCAAATGAACATATTTATTTCGTGAAACTGTTCCAACAAAGAAAACTTTTTATTCGACAAATACTAAGACAAAGGTGTTCAATAGCCATTCACGAGCAGTTCAACGATAAAATTACGTTGCACCATCATCTCTCAGAGATAAATTGAGGTCCACTGTTCAGTTACTGTACTTTTTCAATAAAAAGATTGTTTTTGGTCAATATAGAGTGATAGTTGGTGCTTAGATGGAGGGATGTTGCTGTAGTCGCATTCTTGATATTTTCTTCACTGGGATTAATGTATTGATGTGATATCAGCATTGTCTCCAGTCCAGAATTATGCTCGCAGAGCTTCTGGAAGGATGATATCTACCTTGTCCTGATGAGGCGCGAATACGCCGAAACCGGTCTACAAGTCATGTCGTCCTTTCCAATTACAAATCAGATTTGTTTGTTATTGTTGCTTCTTAGTGAACCGTCTCTGTTTCCATTCACTTTGTGAGGTGTTAGCGTTATAATAGTATTAAACTAATATTTTGGACCCACATTGCTTGAAATTTGTATTCTATATGGGTGGAAAAAGTTAACGCCTAGTGGCCAATACGCAAAAAGACGGATACATTAATTATTATTGAAAAAGACAGCACTTGAACATTTTTGTTATATTTATTCTGTATATTCAATATTCATATGATTATTACGATTTCTACAAAAATTGGAACATATAACTTGTATCAACCTTGTTCAGTCTACAACGAAATAGCGTAGTGATGAAAAATAGTTGAGTAATATTAAAAATATATCATTATCGAATTTCATGCATTCTTTATTATGTTGGAAACTTTGACCATCATGTTTATACGGATACTACTACACTGGACAGAATGCAGTTTACATTATAAGGAAAGTATACGTGGCCGACCACTGAAAGCAAGAGAAAGGTATTCGTTGTTATTCAATTCATGATTGTAAACGAATGTCGGCAAAAATATTAAAAATACCAATAAGCTAGTTCACCCAAATATTTTTTATAAGAGACGCTTCGATGAAAAATGATAATGAAATTTTTTTCCGGTTTGGCCAATTTTAAATTATTGAGAAGGTACTTCTCCAAACCGGGATGTTGAAGTTTATTCGAAATAAAAGTCTCAATAAAAACTTAGATGAATTTAAATATATGAATATAGGGTATAACAAAAAAAAACACATATTATGGGACCAAAATAATTATGAACATAACTTGCCTTAATACAAATGTGCGTACAAAAAAAAGTTACAGCCCTTTCAAATCAAAAAATCCAAATTGAATTTTCCAAATATTTTGCCGGTTTTTGACCTACTATAATAAGAGCCCTCAAATTTTTGTATACTTCACGATTGAACGTATTGTGGCACCCATAATTGAACAGAATATTTTTCAAAATATTCCGCCCCTTGGGCTGTGGTGAACAGCACAGGCAATTGAACTGATTCTTTGTACTATTTCCCATGTTATCTTCTTCCATTCCAGAAGCTTCGTGTCTTCTATATAGGCCACTAGTTCAACTGGGGAGATTTTCAGTAGTTGTGATGGTTATATCAATTCCTCTCCAAAGTGCTTCCATCTGAGTCCTTGTGAGTTCTCACAGAAGCAGAGTATGTAAGTAGGTGTTCCATCGTAGAGTTCACATTTACATTTACACCAGGTCAACGGGTCATCAGATTACTGTCTTCAAATGTCTCTTACCCAGTTTCAACAGCTTGCCCCTCGTTGTTGTTCAAAAATATCAGTTTTCATTAAAATACGGGCTCTTTTAAATTATGCTACACAAACTTTGTAGCAGGTAGGTATTGAATATCTTTTTGGTAAACAGTTGTAGGCATTGGCATTAAAAATATGTTAAACAGCTCTTAAAATATTTGGAAAAATTAGTTTGCATTCGGTAAGTTCAAAGGGCTGTTACATATTTGTACAAGTTAGGTTGAGTTGAGTTATACTTTGCCCTAGAATATGTGGTTCAATTACAAGCCTACCCTCTCGATACACCCTATATCTATGAGAATATTCATAATACTCACAGCAGTACAAGAATTTGTATCCAAATGGCTGCAAGAACGTATATTGTGATTGCTTCATTAGCCACAAAAGGCTTCCCTGTACATTGATTGATCAAAAACTATTATTCAAAATGCGTAGTTTATTTTGAAAATATCTATATGCAATTCCAAATACAAAAAATTGTGATCAGGTGTGATATATTCAATTTGTATGGTATTGTGTACAAGCAGCTACTATAGGATGATGACAATTGTTTTTTTTTTTCGACAATAATATTTTCTTTGCACGCCGCAGTGTAAAACAAAATAAAAATAAAGTTGATAATACACTGATATACTGAATAAATTTCTGGATATGTAACACTAGGTGTATGATGAAAAATAATTCTGATGTAGGTACTTGTATTCCTGATATCAATTATGGGTTGATCCCAGTTGTCAACGATACAGAATTTTCACAGAAATTAAGAGTAATCGCATTCTGTAAAAAGAACATGATATCCTTAAATCGTCTCACTACAATGAATGTCTTCTTAGTCAAGTTCAAGATTGCAATGTGTTTCGCCCTTATTCGAATGAACGTGTACAATGCCACTGTCAAGTGAAAATACTTGTAAATACCCCTAATTACAATACTGTCTTCCAAAGTACACCCGAGAGTAAGAATATTTGTTTTTGTTTTGTTAGGCTTCCACTTAATAATAAGGACTGATATACAACAAAGATGTTTTGAAGTAGAAGAAACGTACGGAGCAATGCTTGTTATAAAATGCTGGATCATTGGGACACTTACTGTATTTGAATACAGTAGGTATACTAACAAAATGGTTACTACCGGAAACACAAGAAGATTGTTTTTTTTTGGTATACTGTCAGTTTTCAATGTGAAAAAAGTGCAAAATATGCAACGGTTTCTACAGTGATGGGAACAAAGAACATACTTTATTGCTAATAAACAAATGGATGCAACTTCTACGAACGGTAACCAAGTTGACTACGCATCGATAGAACAGAAATAATCTAATGGCGCATCCTGTTTCACGCTCTTTATGAAGAGCGCATGGGTTATGGATTGAATTAGACTGCAGATTCGTTTCTAGTAACTCGAATTACAAAAAGAAATACAGAAAACCTGCCTCAGATGGGAAATTCGAGTTTTAAACTTGGTATTTACCACAAAAATCATAAAAAAGCGAGCAAGCGAAAAAAATGAAGGGTGATGAGCAGATTCGTATTAAGCAGCTCAAAATGCACGAGGTGCGTGAATTTAGTAAATACACTTCGTTTTTTTGTGTACCGATGTTATATGTGTAATAAATGTGAAATTTTGTATCTGTTGACAGATACGCTTTCTCTTATTCATACTATTCTTACGAAAATGATTATTTAACCGATAAAATTGAATATTATCGATACTGAAAAGAATAAATCTTGTTTCACTTTATACATTAAATCACATATTTTTAATGACCTTGCTATGAATACGTCATTTATTTATGAGCAATTTAAGTTTTTATCATAGCGTTATAATTCTATATCAAGAATACTTTTTGCAGCCCTTCTTTAACTAATCAACCACACAAAGTTTCAGTCCCTCTCCACGAAGAGGGGAGAAAGGTCGGCATATACGAATGTAACAAAACAATTTTTTGAGAGCTATGAAATTGTAGTAGATCCCAGAATACTCTGGTTACATTATGAATTTTATCCAGTTTGCAGGGACTTTTCCTTTTAAGCCTTTAAAAACTGATATTCCACTGCAAACGGCCATCATAAAAAATAACAAAAGTCCACAGGTTCACTGCGAAAACTCATACCACAATAATCGTAGCACCATGCGATTCTCATATACTCCAAGGTCACATACATAAAGCTTCACTTTGCGCTGTATAATCGCAAAAAGTTGTTTGGAATTTTTTTACTTTCGCAAAAACGGACATAAAATTGTGAGAAGTATAAAATAAGAAACACTTACTGTGTGTTGAAAAGCAATGTACACAGCACCGACACAAGAAAAGAACTAAACCGTCACTGATCTACCGGCTGTTTTCTAATCCTATACGAAAAGTTTCTCCCGCCATTCTTCATTCACTTGCTCTCTTGATGGAAACCTCCACCAAGAGATTGCAAAGCTCACTTAGTGAAATGAATTAATTCACAGGGTGATTCAATGATCTCTTTTTATTAATCGAGTACCGGTACTTCGTTTCCGTCTATATATTTATGGTTATTGCTGATCGATGCCTCTCTTAACGGGAAGCGCACCAGTCAAGGTCGAAGAAGGCATCTGATACGCAAGAAACACATATTCACTACTTTAAGTTTTAATACATATGTTTATTGCGTATATATTATGTCAGTTTGTATGTACGTTAATAACAAAATGTTTGAAATTGATAAAAAAAAATTTTACAATTGAAAATATTCAGCAGTAGTGCCTATTGAGTACTGTACTAACAAGTATAAGGTCGTAAAGTCGACTTTATAAAAAGGAGGCTTTCAGGTAAAGTGTAATTTCTAAATAGTTTTGAAGTTATCTTTATTTAAAGTACCTACCCTTTGTTATCTTATGTCTTGTCTTTCAAATAGTATGGTATCCCTTTTTTATACTCTTTTTTTTAACAAATGGGATAAATGTAATAGTCCTACGAACTGATTTGGTTTGGAGCTTTGCATGCATTTATATGTCCTAAAATGTCGTGTGAACCATGAAAAAGACTCAGTTTTTATCAATAATGACTTAGGTTGTTAGAATTAGTGTAAAAAGAAAAAGGCATTATTCAGTCATGGTTAACAATAATTGCCGCATTGGCTGTATGACCTTCCCCTATTTGTACAAGCCAAGCGGTGTCCATTTTTATTTGCAATATATGTACAACTGTCGCAATTGTTCAATGGAATCTTACAGAAGGAGAAAAATCATAGTTATACTACTCGAAAACATCGACTGAGTAGCTATATATATTTTAGACCGTCTTATTTCAGTATCAGAAGAGTTACATGAGTCCTAAAGTAGGTTTATTTCCAAATAATTTTGTTCAGATTGTGACAGATCCTGATGATTTGTGAAAAGATATCACTTTGTTGCTCGTATAATCTCGATTTGTGGTTTTCGATTTGGAATATGGATTGCTACCACAAAAATACAACTACAGCGATATGCTTGCGCGAATATTTAATAAAACACTACTAGCTGTGAAGTTGACCATTATTGCTTCTTCTAACCAACCGATAAGTTGAATTTATCTATCAGTGGTTAATAAGTTTTTCTATTATTAACCTATCGGTCAATATTGAAGAAATTTTAATATTTTGAGAATCCAGTGACAGTTAATAGTTCAACAAAAACTTGTGCAACATTATTTTGTGTACCCAGGAGATTGCTTTTAACATATTTTCTGCTTGAAATTACCTATCAATAGAAGAGTTCAGTCTAGGGTCAGCGTGGCTAACAAAAGTGGTTTTTTCTGACAAGAATGACAGTTAAGGTCTACCCTTCAAAACATTTTTGCATGTTTTTTAGCATTGCGAAAATCTATATCTACTTTATTAAAATTATGAATACACCCCCGAAGCGTATATCTTGAAATTTTAAATGACTTTTTAGCTGAATACTCAACATATCGGTGGCCAATAATTCTAGGAACTTTTGGCAAGTCACCATTCCATTTCTGTTATTTTGTCACTAGTTATGTCAAATGTCAGTTATATTTATTTTTATTGATATTCGTTTAATTGTGTATGTCCATATTCGATAAGATTTTTGTAGGATTTCTAGTTAGTTGTATCTCTATTCTTCTAATTACTTTTTCACTGACATCTGACATAACTAGTGACAGATAACAGAAATGAAATGGTGACATGCCAAGAGTTCCTAGAATTATTGGCCACCGATATGGTGAGTATTCAGCTAAAAAGTCATTTTAAATGTCAAGATATACGCTTCGGGGGTGTATTCATAATTTCAATAATAAACTATAGAAATGATGGTATTTTATTGCTGTGTATTTAAATTGTAATGGTCACCATAAAGGAGTTCCTATGCACCGTTTTTCCATTAAAGATCCTTTGGTGAGTAATATTTTGACAATGAAATAGTGTATAATATCAATTATCTACTATTTTTGTCTTAAATTTGACAAGATGTGAAAAAAATTGTATATGCAGCCACGGTGAAGACATTTTAAAGCCTTGCACCTTATTCCGCTTGGGGCAAAGCCTCTCGCGAAATAATTTCGGTACTCGGTCAATAATAATAGTCTCCACCACCTTGGTGTATAATATACCTACTATTGTGTAATTGTTTTTGTTATGTACTTAGGTCATTGGATAAGGTACGTAGGTACTTGCCAATGCTTGAATATCCTACATAGCACGTTACACTATGGTATTCTATTTTAATTCTTTCATGCTAGGAGATATTTATATGTCAAACAATAGCATCCTCGCGGTGGGTAATATCGGCCAGTATGATCAGCCGCATGTGATCGATTTTACCCTTATTTCATTTCATTATTTGCAGATGCCCATTGAAAAATATTCTTGTAAGCTCTGTATGCTCTGCATGGTCTGAAGAAGACACTCCATCAGAAAGGCAGCAAAATTGAATGGCGTACCATATACTACGTTGTGACAGATCAAACAGCACATATTCCTAGTGAGAGAATAATAGTGAGAAGGAAGCCCGTAATGTCGACCGAAAACAGAATTGACCAATCACATTCAAAAACTGCCAAACATGTTCTATGGATCTACAACTAAAATCAAAGAACTTGCTTTCGAATATGTCATGGCAAAAAGCTTACAACGTAATTTTAATCTTGAATAGAAAAGATACGGTGAAGATTGCCAGCATGGATTTTTAGTTCGAAGTCCACGAATTTTTCTAAGGTGACCCAACGTCTCAACAGGGTACTGGCATTTTATCGATGGGATGTGAATCTATTTCACGACAATTTAGAACTGGTCTCTTGAAAACACCAATTTTCTACGAGGCGCATTTATAGCGTAGATTAAACTGGAATTAGTGGATTGCATGAACCTTATCGAATTGGGTAAGTGTGATTACGAGTGGCGAGAGGGGTCTGACAACCACAGCTGTGTCACAGGGGACTTCGTGACTTCCATGTTCAGTTTTAAGCGCGGGCGTATAAATAATGCCCTGGGAAAAATGGTTCCATAGAGCTGCTACAGCTGCTCGAAATCAGGATGGATGACTGAAGACTTATTCCTATGATGGTTACAGCATTTTGCTGAATGAGTAAATGCCTCTACGGAAGAGCCCGTGTAAGCTGTTACATACAACCATGCCACACACTCCTCCTTTCAGTCATATAAATTTTATCATGAAAACTGGATCGTTCTTGTTACGTCACCCACACACCTCTCACCGGCGTAATCCTCTGGACGTCACGTTTTTCAGTTCATTGAAGACAGCAAATAGCAAATAATGCGATTTTTATATGAATTCCAATCATTACAACAAAATTAAGGTAACTGACATTGCAGAATTCTTCGCTAAAGCGTACAATTGTATCACTTCCAAAGAAGAATGTTTGAACGGATTTAAAAATACGGGGACCTTTCCGTTAAATGGAGGCGTATTTGGAGAAAAAGAGTCTACTCAAATACCATGGAAACCAAATTCTGGTATTCATACAGGAGCGAACAAACTGGTTCTCAACAAACAATTTATTTAGATCCAAAGCACGGAACAAGTAGAGTTCCAGACCCATCGTATATACCAAGCAGACATAATTGCATCAGGTTACACCTCCATTGGAAGAGTGTAACAAGGAGCCACGTGTTCAATCAAAGAAAAAGAGACGTCAACGAAGAACATACTCCAGTAATAGTTCGTCATCAGCAATAACAGAAGTCTTCGACGATAACGCCACCGATAATGAATACAAGACCGTTCAATTAAAGTGCATATATTTTGACGACTTTCATCCGACACCCCGATTAACAGAAAAACCACACACTTAGAGAAGGAAGCAAAAATCTTGAATACTAACGACAACTCCGCTGGAGGAATCTTTGAAGAAAAAGGAAACAAAGAATGACAAGAAGTAAAGTGGAGAAGCTTCAAAAAGTTTATTGCAAAAATTGGTAGCACTTCAAACAACACAAGCTAAAAAACAGATAAAGAACAAGTGCAAACCTAACAAAACAACAACATGCGAAGCTTTGATAGATGAGGCTTTAACTTGATGTAGATCCATACTAAATTATGAAATAAAACAATTTGATCTGTTAAAATCCGCATTATATTAAAATTAAAGTTGTGACGCGTTTTGCTAACACAGTAGCTTTCTGGAACGATTGGAGGTATAACGAAAAAGTTTTTAATTTTTTTAATTCATACAGTGTCTCATTACTGAGTTTTCCTGATATTGACAATAATATTATAATCTATTTACATGGGAATAAAAGCAAAAAGTGTCTAAATATGGGATTAACTAAACTATAGAACTTTTAGGGCGAGTTGTATCAAACACCTAAACTCGGTTTAATGATGGCTGAAGTTTAGACGGATGTTATTGTTAATATACATCAATCAGCCACAGTCTAAACATCAGTTATCAACCTTCCGTAGCTAACATGATTGATTTTATTAACAAGAAAGCTAACATCCGTCTCTGAAACCGACTAAGAAAAACCTAACTAACTAGTGGAAAAAAATATGACCTTGGAATGTTATACTTCAGGGTAGGGTGGTTAAAGTTAAAATCGGTTAAAATCGAAAAATTGTATTTGTTACACGATTTTTAATGAGATAAAAATAACAAACAGATTGGGGTGGTAAGAAACACCTCCGATGTAATTTTGATACTGTGCCCACTATCTAGAAAATAGCCAAGTGCGTTCGCGATTTCTTCGGGAATAATCGTAAATTTTCTTCGGCGTCGGTCTCACAGACGCAGTGTTAGCTACGGAAGGTTAAGCCGAGTTTAAGCGTTTGAAACAACTCGCCTTTAGGAATTTAAAAACAAGAATTTCAGAACACAATCGTGGCTATGACAACCAAAAATCAAATTCAAACTACTCAAATAATTTATTAACAAACCCACTTTCGATTCTAACTTTGAAATTTTGCATGTAGAACCTAAATCCCTGGAATTGAATCTTTTAGAAGATCTTGTGATGAAATAAGTATTTAGATAATCTTCTTAACGACCAAATAGATATCAACAATTCCCCCTTATCAAACCTATTCACCTAGAAAGATTGCAACAAGATTGTTGTGACTGAATTTCCAGGTAAACTTGCTAAATACTTCAGTTAATCCCATATTTGGACACTTTTTGATTTTATTTCCATGTAAATAGATTATAATATTATTGTTAATATCCGTAAAACTCAGTATTAAAGAACTGTATAATAAAAAATTCATTATACCTTCATTCGTTTGAGAAAGCTACTGTGTTAGCGAAACGCGTCACAACTTTAATTTTAGTATAATGTAGATTTTAACGAATTAAATTGTTTCATTTCATAGTTTAAGATGGGAAGCCTCTGATATCAGTCGACCATAAGTAGGTGATATCGATCAGTTAGAGTTTTCGTTTTTTTTCCCACTAAGATATAAAGATTTGTATGTGTTATTATAATGAAGTTTACGTTAAATACAAAAAGTAAGTTTCAGTGTTTTGTGATAACTATTGCTCTTTTCTCGCATCATCTCTTGAGTGATATTCGACACCCTTTCCCTATATTCACATATTTAAAGGCTTACTACCTATATTGAAGTGGCTTAATTTTTCATCTCAACTGAAGATAAACTTCACCCAATGTCAGAAAAGCATTATGGCATGCTTAGTACGTACCTAAACATACCAAATTGTAATTTTAGCGTGAGCATGATGCTAAGTACGTCTATGGATAGTTTTTTGTGATTTTCTACTCTTAGCCAACAACTTTGGCTATGAATGAGGATTATCTAGTTTATTAACAAACAATATTTTTCCAAATTCAGAAGGCAAATTTCAATTATTTATTCTGAATATTTCATGTGAAAATATTCCTTCATAACATACAATTTCACCATATTATTTAACGCACAATTTTGTGAAATAATGTAATGATCGCTCTTACATGCCAAGAGTTGATATACAAATTGATAGTCGTGATCGTTAGATGACATGTTCTCGTATTTTCGAGGTAAATTATCATTCTCGTGACATTATTTATAGTATTGCCTAATGTTATTTTTATTTCCGGCCTTGAATCCGATGTGATTAAAATTTTAGACAATTCAAAAAATGGTCTACATTTACATTTAGGTATTCACACGAGTTCAACATAGCTTCCCCGTTGGTCGTTGTAAACCAGCTACAAGTTAATGATGTTGGTATGTACAATTCTTTTGTGGCAAAGCTCTCGACTTGTCACTGTAGTCGAGTATTTCAACTTTTCATTGTTGGTTCACTTCTCCTTAATGGGCCATTGTAGTTATTACATTTGTTCAGCGAAATATTATTGACACTATCGGTATTCCATCGAAAATTTTATGTAATAGCTTCAGCACTTGTCCGCTCGTTTCATTATTTACCCACAAAACCTGGAACCCACATGAATTTACTTATACCTACTTTGAAGTGGAAGATGTTGGGATGCTAATATCCAGTAACACTGTTACTGAACGTACGTGGAGCATGGTGAGGTTCAACGTGAATTGAATTTTTTTTTCTTCACAATTGATGGTCTTACATACCTCCATAATGGGTAACAAGTGGAGGTAGTTATTGTGGCGCCATCTTCATTTCACCCACTCAATAATAACTATGTTATCTGAGATAAATTGAAAATTAGATATTTTTGTTTCTGTGAGAAAACAAAAAAATATATACGGGCTCGGAAAATATATGTTTTTATCCTACTATAAGCGCTTTCGATTATTTACTTTTGGCTGCTAGTAGCAGCTCGTAGTGACTGAATTCCGTTCGTTTATTATCGGGCGTGACGCCTAGTCTTACCTTCCCCTTGCCCCTCAAGCACATACCGAAAAGTATGAGCTTCAAGCCACGGACATTAAAAATTTGACGTTTTTCCGGTTTGACTTTTATTCAAATGTTAAGATTGTGCCGATTACGATTTAGTACGATTTAAACCTTACTAAAAATATCTAAATATGCAAAAATTTTTTATCAAAAACATTATAATTGAAAACTGTTCTTCTAACAACACACGAAATTCATTGGCATTGGCACATGTCAGGTGGTTTTGAGGATCCTAAAAAATCGTGTTCGATTTGCTCAAAAGTCGTGACGACTGAGGCGTCACGCACAAGTGCTTGACGCCCAAATAAACGAAAGCAACAACTATAAGAAAGTTGAATTTCACCAGCTTCACGGAGACGAGGAAGTTAGGTTTTCTACGGCTGGCCGAGATAATAAATTTTACGTTTCCACGCTAGCTGGCGCCCTAATTGACGAATAAACACCACCATTAAACGTCAGTATGAAATAAATTGTTAGCAGTTGTCAAATTCAATCATAAGTGGTCGTATTTTGATGTTTGATTGAAGTTAACTTGTCAGTTATGGAGCATAAATCAGATGAAATAATGTATCTACATCTACTGAAACTGCTAAAATGACGCCTACCTACAACAGCTTCAACTACTTTTTCCAACTATCCTTTTCTGAGCAAGTACCAAATTTATCCAAGCGAAGAATCTCTTTTGTCCACGACCACCTAATAATAAGTCAATATTTTACCTCCTAACTAAAGGTATATGGTACCCATATATCAACTGTCGTGAATTATGGTTCATAATACACTGTAGTGTATTATGGTTCATAATTCACGACTAGAGATGGGGGTACAATATGAAATAAACTATTAAATCTGTGTATTTTGTTCAGGAAATTTGCTTCTGACATATATCGTATCTATAAAATATTGTAAGTTATTCTTTCAATCGTTAATTTATATTTTATAACTACTTGTACTACTAAATATAACTTTTTAACATATCACCGAAAAAAATCAACTTATTATTATTTCTTGCAAATAAACAAGAAAAAAGCGGAAATATCAAAGATTGCAATATATTTTAAATCGGTCAAGGTCCGCTGGTGACGTAAGCAAGTTTCCACTAACCGACGAAAGATTTAAGCGAATAAGCAATGCTGAAGGGTGTAATATCGTTGGAATCGACCAATTGTTGTTTAAAACAGAGCTCAGGATAGCGATGATTATCCATTGTGATAAATAGTGGTATCCGGTTAAGGAGACATTTTTGAAATAATAAATGCGAACTTGATCATTTCAGTCTTTGAACGGTGTATTAACAGGAGCTTGAAGAACTTTTTTCAGGAAATATAGCTGAGCTCTTTCTAATATATTTTTTGCGCGATCGATCTTTTTTGTTTATTTACAGTATCGGTTGTCAGGACGGTAGGTTGTGTTTACTGGTTTCTAAGTCTAACACTTCGGTAAGTGATTTACTTACCGTTCAGACGTCGGTAAGTAAATTACCTACATACATTTAAGTGTTCCTAAATAAAAATTACTTCATTCATTACACAAAAGGAACAAAGTTTATTTATATTTTCTTAATAAACAGAATCGAACAGAACAATATAAAAAGTAAAAAATAGCATAAAAGCAATTCCACCAAAATGCAAATTATATTTTAATCTGATCGAGAAATATAAATGTCACTTTTGACATTTCGATCATTTCGAAGAAATTTTTTTTTTTTTGGAATATGTTCAGGGGTGTCCCCTGAATGTAAATCCAAGATGGCGTCATAGGAAAGGCTTCACTTCAGCCGCCATCTTGAAAAACACGTTTTGAGAAATATCTCGCGAACCGCGCATCGTACGACAAAAATTGCGGATATCATTATTGTAGATAATAATATTTGCCATCTTTTTTATCCAAACTTTTTTCTTGTTTAACGCATAGGTTTTTGATTATAGCGCTCCAAACTTTTTTCAATATGGTTTTTGCTAAATATTTGGTTGATGGTCAATGATAAATTAAAAATGGTAGTTACCGAATTATGAAGCATAAAATTTTCCATCAATTTCATAAGACACTTTTTCCCGTAGCACTTATAGTTTAGGAGCTGCAGCTAGGTAAAACTTGCACCTCGTTCATTATCAGTGGCAATATTGCTTGTTGTATACGAAAACCATTTCATAGCGCATAAAATGGCATAAAGAGTTCAAAAAAATGTCAATACAGCTGTGTACCGAATCAATTAAAATTATAAATATTGTGGAGAACAACTAATAATTCATCGATCTTTATTGTTGCTTAAAACGGTAACATCATATAAAAGATTGTCAATGTAGCAAAAAACAATAGTGCATCACGCTACATCGTAAGAATTTTTATTGTTATTCTTAATAGTATTATTATTATTAATTAACGTTATGCTTGTATTATGCTATTTTATGTTGTACAGTATTATTTTATATTGTATATTATAATATACTGTAATATTAAAAATTATTTTTTTAATAGAAGAATATGAAGGTTGGTATTCAATTTGAATTTTTTATTTTTTCAAATTTAACGTAAATCTGAGTTTTTAGAAAAATTGCTAACCCGTTTCAAATGTTGCAAATTTTGAAAAATACTGTGTATATTCGTCTGCACTTTATTCTCTATGTCTAAAATTGTTGTCGAAATCACTAAAAGAAAAATAATTTTACGAATGTTACTTCAAAAAAATGGACTCAGAAATTTGTTATAATATAAAAAGTGGCAATATTTCACGGGGCGAGTCTTATTTTTTTCAATGTCACGGAAGACACTCGCCTTGTGAATTTGTCTCTTCTGCCTCCGAACGAGAGAAAACTAGACGTAACATAATATATTGGAAAGAACAGTTACAGCGTGATAGCTCCTAGACTATAAATGCTACGGGAAAAAGTTTCCAATGAAATGTATGAAAAATTTAATGCTCTACAATTCAGTTACCACCATTTTTAATTTATCATCGACCATTAACTAAATATTTAGCAAAAACCAAATTGAAAAAAGTTTGGAGCGCTATAATTGAAAACCTATGCGTTTTACAAAAAAAAGTTTCGATTAAAAAATATGGCCAATATTATTATCTACTATAATGATTTTCACAATTTTTGTCGTACGATGCGCGGTTCGCAAGATATTTGATAAAACGTGTTTTTCAAGATGACGGCTGAAGTGAAGCCCCCGTCATGACGCCAACTTGGATTTACATTGAGGAGACACCCCTGAACATATTCAGAAAAAAAAAACCGCACATTTTTTTCAGAACCTACTTTTTTGGCTGGTGCTCTTGGACTAGTTGCCAAGTATCAATTTTAGTTTCAGCCATTATCGGAAGGAAAGAACATATTGTCTGTTCACCCTTGTTGACAGTGAAAATCGAAGTAAGGTTTCCGGAAACCTTTAAATTTATTAGTTACGGTGTTTTTTCCAAAATTTCCATTTTTTTAACAACATCAATCTCAGATTGTGCCAAAATGACAAGGTTGTCAGCTGACATTGGGTTTAATAAATTATTTTTGTCATCACTATTTATACCTTGAGCACCTTTATCGTTGAAAAACCATTCAAAATCTGCTATAAGCAGTGCAAACGATAACATGAAATTATGTATGTCCATGAGATAACAGCATGCTTCCTTTCCACAAAACACTTTCCTAGACATATTCTCTCCGTTATTCTATAGCTTTCTTTCTCCAACTAATTTTCTTTCCATAGACCTACTTGCAACAAGTGCCATTAGACACCATCACAATAAAATCCACCGCAATATGGAGGTACGCTGATCCAGCTCTAAAATTCTCCTCTTTCATTAAATGATTTAAAAAAGACTTGCCAGAAGTTCGCACATACTTATCGATATTCTCACCAACTTCAAGATTTTCAAAAATATATTATATGATATATAATATATATTATGGTCATATGAAGAAGAAATTACTCAGGCCGAATAAAATATGAAGCTCAAAACAAATTTTATCTAGATGGAACAACGAGAGTCATACAGCAAATATATTCTTGCTGGATGAAATTGTTACAAGTCGCCGCAAACTTATAATACTCTATATTGGTTCACAGTTAAAGCAATTTTGTTGACGGTGGCGTATCAATCTTTTTATCTACTCGTACAGATGAATACTGCGAGGACGTTAATGCAGATATCTTTGGAAAGTGGTTTAAACAAATGATAGATCAAAGAACAGAGTAAAAGTGATTGATAATGCGAGCTATCAATCAAGTTACCATCAAGTTCGTCAACAAAGGATCTGCAAAGCTCGCCGAGTTCAGAAAATATCAAATTTTCCTCCTCTTCTATGTACGAAGAACTTTATCGTTTATGATACCTTCACAAAGACAAATTAAAAAATATGCAGTTGATAAAATTGCACAAAATCGTGGGATCACAGTGGTTAGAGCACCACCATATCATTCCGAACTGAATACCATTGAACTGATGAGGGCACAGATTGGAGGAGAAGCTGCAATAAAGGATAATTCTTATGAACTCAGTGATGCTGAACAGATATTTGTGTAATCTGTCAATGATGTCAGTCGGACAGCGGCTTCAAACCCCTCCAAAAGTCTTCAATGCACTCCAAAACACCCTCATTATCCATTTTTGCTAATTTTAACCCCAGCTTTTTGGACGATTTTCTTATGAAGATTTTCATGCTAGCGCCTCCGCCATGGTACAGAACTGGTGCTGAGCCTTTACTTACAACGTTTTAACGTTACAAATTTGGATAAAATTAACATGCAGCTAGCGCTCTAACTTCACAATTATATAAATATACATCCTTTGATCCATGCCTATCAGCAAAATATGGTTATGAAAGACTTGCTGTTGAGGTTAGACGTGGCAGAAGTTATTTGGGAAAAATAAATGCTGATAACATAGGAGAGAAAAATTAAAAATTTTAAATTTAAATTATTGACATTTTTTATTATCAACCTCAAGTATAGTCAAGAAAACACATGCTCAACAAGACATTAGTTAGTTTAGCGAGATAGGACATTCGACTGCTTATTACATACGTTACCTGAGTGAGTAGTCATGTTATTTAGTAACTATCGCTCATATTGACTTTTTACGTAATTTGCACCAATTACATAACATATTGTTTATTCTTAATAAGTGTTAATCAGCTGTCAATTTTAATTCAACTTCTATGACCTGTGTGCAATGTAATGACAAAACATAATCAATTATGAACATTTGAAAAAAAAACAATTCTCCGGTAATAAACTTTGTATTGGAAGAAACTTTTCTTATTATACACATTTATTTGGTTTAATATGTTTGTAGTGAATTAGAAATTATGAATGACCTGCCGAGGAAATTAGAATAATAGTGTTTTGGAATTCGAGTTGTTAAATTATTATTAGGAAATAAACAAAAGTTTGTACTCTCCAATGTTCTCCATTGAATAGAACATTATTTCTGTTTTGTTGCAATAATTAAATGTGGAGCAAGAATATCTTTGTTCACTTGTTATTATTGAGTTTGTGAAGAAAAAGGTGAAAATAACTCGTTCAATATTCCCCTTAAACGTTAGCGCGATCGGCTGTCCCTTCACACAGGAGTCAGTAATACAGCGTTAAAAAAATGAATGGGGAAGTTTAAGGAATACCGAGAGAAATACTAGAGAATAATCCCAATCAAAGGCTCTGTGGCCCCGGAAAAAGTGAATCACGTCTGTCTCTCCCAATTACAATTGAAATTTTCAAGTAGCACGTCACATATTCAATACAGAATTTCCTTTTATTTTTCTACAAAAAAAATATTATTTCACAAAAAATTCATATCGCGATTGGCTCCTCCAACAAATTACTTAGTTAAGCATCTTGACAGGAGAAAATAGAATTGTTGAAATTGTATGAGTGAAAGAACTCAAAAAAAATATCAGCGAAATTGGAAAGGTTCCTTATTGCGAGAAAACTAGCATTGATTTTGGTTCAAGAGAGACTTTGTTAAAGAAATAAGTGTGGGATTTTAGATTGAACGACAGCAAAGCGTGGATATTAAGATCAACTACCCTAATTGAATATAAATGCGAATGAAATGTAGTGTACATACCAATGTTGATGTAGAAAAGAATGATCTTTGTGAAATTTATTTTCAAAAAAAAATAACACGGGTACAGGCATCGGTATTGTGTCTTGTGTTGTCTCCAGAGGGAGTGATCTGTCATGGAACTTTATTCTCCAAGAGCTGTGAGAGCCTCGCCTTCGGTCCGCCATCGGGATGAACGATAAGTAAGGTTTCAATATAAAGCCAAATATTCGTCGCTTATTGAAGGGGCTACTAAACCGTGAACCACCTGATGCTGCAACGAAATTTCTACACATGTGCAATATGTTAAATTCGTGGAAAGGGTGTCTTGGCTCATCCGACCAATGAGATGAACTGCTATGAAAACCCTCCGAATCCTACGGTTTGGTTTGTGCCTATAGGATGGATTGTTGAAATATTTTGGAGTAAACAGTTAACCAACCTCGAGGCAGTAGCATATAAGCGAAGAAAAAATGAAGAGAGAACTCCTTGGTAAAGGGTGAAGCAAATGGCGTGGCCAAGCATAAAAAACTCAGAGAAAAAACTCAGAGAAAGAAGCCTTGGTCGAGGAAATGGCAGCCGGGGCATGGAAGGAATAGGGTCCATAAAAGGCTAGACAATTTTAAAATTCAGCTTTACCCAAAAAGCGCGTGGCAAAGAAAAACATGAGGACTAGAGGATAGACTGTTTCTTACGAAGACGCATCTGCGAATCTTGATAAAGCGAGGGAAAAGAGGAAGGTCATCATTTGTAAACCAGGGGGAACAGGTTACTTTACTATTTTGGGATAACATAGTCAGAGAGCGCATGGGAAAGGCTCTGAAAATAGTCATATGAAGGTAATTCAGGCTGCAGAACATACCAGGAATATCTAATATGATTTTTTTTTGGAACACCGGTAAAAAAATAATATGAGGTTATGATAGACCCTCACAGCTTACTATTTCAATAATGACAAATCATGAAGACCGGTTTAATTATTTATCAAAGTGTGGTTGGTTCCTTGCGAAATATTTTCGGTATTTGAATAATAAAATTCGAAACGACATAAAATTAGTGGAATGACTTGACCTGCAACTTTTTGTACAAGGTCATACAGCATTAACGATATTCCATGCCATTTGTTTTCCAAACTTATGCAATGAACACGTTCATATTATGGTCTATTCGAAAAGTTCAGCTTTCTTTCTTATTTATCATACATTATGAAAGTGAATAATGTTGAATTCATTATTTGGGACCTTACTTTGTGGAATCTACCTATATTTCTTTTCCAAATGGAACAAACAGTTTCTTATTAATTTCACTATTTAATGGCAATATAATTGAAAATTCGAAAATAATCCTCTCGATATTGACATATCATCGTCAGAATGACAAAAGCTACATTTGATGTGATGATAGCAATCAATTTTATTGATTTGAAAATTCAGAGAGTCAATCATATACTTGATTTTTCAGAAAACCAGCAGATACTGATGTGACCATTGTGACTATACCATATAATTCCAATCGTCCCATGTCATATAAATTAGCAGCATGTAATTCAGTGATACATGAAGCATTTTCAGTTCCTATCAACAAATTCAACTTTGATAGATAATAGTATACTATTCAACAAGCATATAATGGCCATTATTCACGAATGTGCGAGTGGTCCAAACACTTGAGTGGATAATAGCCATTATATCTGAGTAGAATACCATAGTTTGTCCACGACTATGTTTAGGTATACATTTTTCTGTCTAACTGAAGAACTATATTTCATTACATTCATAAAGCTTATTACTTCTCATGTTATTGAACAAATTATATATTTAATGAGTATCCAATTCACTGCATATAGTATACAACATCTTGAAAGTATCATATCTTCATAGCCTGATGGTTTACGGCCTGACTTGGAAAAGCGAGTGTTTAGTGTCAGGTATCGCCAACGGCTCCAGAATAACCAACTTAACACGTATAAAAGACAAATTCATTATCATTGATGCAAACCTATGTGCAAGCGTGAAAATAATGCACATGACATATTCAACTAAGTCATAGCCAGACAGCAGGATATTTGCTAGTATAAAATAAAACTTCTCGAAATTATTTTTACTATCGAATTACATTGTCGTTTGATGTATTATCTTTGACCTGGATTTGTTTCGTCCTGAAATTTTCCTTTCGGTTACGAAAATAATGACATCAATCCATTTGATAAATTGTTGGTTCAACCCAACAAATTAGGATCATAAAACCAATTTGAAAATTGGGTTATTATTGCAAAGGAAAACCATGCTGCAATTTTAATTTGTAACACTTTAATGAAAATACATCTTTATCAATCAACATTATTTTTTAATTTAGTTAACAAATTGGTATCAAAATATTCTCGTAGGCGATTGGGTAATATGAACAATTTTTTTCGTAATGTCTTAATAGGCTTGTATCTATCTAAAGATTAAGAAATAGTAATAATGTGGTAGAAGGAAAACAATTACCATTGCGAGTTGCATAATACATTCAAACCAAATAAAAACTTGATACAATTAAGTTCAATTCAATAACATTTTATTGTTGAAATTTACTGAATTCAAGAAAATGTAGAGTAGCGAGGGTGAGTGTACGCTAACAGCACTTAGGTCACATGTGACCATTGTACATCCTCCCGAGGAGTTGTCCTCCTAGGTCATTGTCCATCCTGTCCTTCTCAGGAAGGTGGACAGGTCACTAGGAGACATCTCCTTGATATCGGCAGGTGTAGGCCAAGATTCATCGAACACACACTCTCTTATTGACGATAACTCCGGACACTCGCATAAGACATGCCTGACAGTTTCATCTTCCTGTTCATACATCCTGCATAGAGGTGTGTCCACTAGCCCCATCCCATCCCATTCCATCCCATCTCTTAAGGGATTGAGCATGGGTGTAGGTGTAACGTTTGGCTAGTTCCGCAATTGTTGAAGTCGTTAGGCCGTAGGTGTCACTGGGTCCAAGAATTTTTAGTCCAGCGGCTTCCCTGGCTAAAGAATTGGCAATGCGATTTCCTTAACTCCTGTCGTGCCCTTAAACCCACCTCAGGATAATATTGTTATGTGCCGAGGCGTTAGCTAAATCTTGGTGGCTTTCTAGTACTAGCCTCGATATAACACGTTGTCTGTTCAAGGCTAATAGGGCTTGTCTACTATCAGTGCAGATGGTAATGTTTTGCCAGAAATTCCTCTTCTGGTTAGTTCTTTTATGACAATTGAGATACCAGCCAGCTCTGTTTGAACAACGCTGGTTTTGTTTCCCATTCCCCACTTAATCCTTAGGTTTAGTGCTCTCGAGTAAACTCCACATCCTGAGCCTTCTTTTATTTTTGAACCGTATTGCGTATTGCATTTGCAGCATCTGGCTCTGTGTTCTGTTTTATTTGTATTTTGTAGGGTCAATTAAACAAAAACGTAGGTTCAATTGAATCATTGGCTGCCTGCAGCAGAGGTAGCGCAGTAAGCGCTTCCTGCCATAGGCTTACCTTCAATTGGCCCACTCCTACTTCGGGGCTTACACCAGCCGTGCGCAATCGTACCATGGCCATCAACGTAACCTCCTTGACGTACAGGTCCAGAGGGGTCAGACCAGTAATTAGTTCCATTGTTGGTGTTGTTCTCATGGCTCCTGTGATGTTCAAACAAGTCATTCGCTGTATTTGATATAATTTTTGGATGGCCGTTGCTTGTAGAACCTTCGGTCCCCATGCAATTGCTCCATACGGTATCCATGGGTCTTATTATTGCAGTGTAGATCCAGGTGACCACACGGGGTGACAGACCCCATGTGCGTCCCACTGTCCACGACACTGCTCATAAGCCACATATGCTCTTTTTGCTTTGATGTGTAGATGAGAGTTCCATGTGAGTTTCCTGTCGAGGGTAATACCAAGGTATTTCACCTCTTTCGAAAAGTTTAGTTTGCTTTTGAAGATTTCGGGAGGTTTTAAACCCAATAGACTTCTTATCCTGGTGAAAAGGACCATCTCAGTCTTTTTGGGATTGATGGACAGTGAGTGCTCCTTACACCATGTTTCAATTAATCCAAGCCCATCCTGCGCTCTATCGCACAGTGTGTTCACAAATTTGCCAGTCTGCAAGATAACTATGTCATCTGCGTATGCAATTGTGTAAAATCCATTGTTGTTGAGGTGATTAATCAGGGTGTCTAGGACTATGTTCCACAAAAGGGGTGATAAGACTCCTCCTTATGGACATCCCCTCATGACCAGTCCTCTTACTGAGATGTCTTCTACATTGATACTTATTGCTCTACTAGAAAGCATCTTGAGTATCCATTCTCCTACTACCAGAGGTACATTCCTGGAGTTGAGTAGCTGGGTTATTGTTGGAAAGATTGTTTTATCAAACTTTCCCTCGATATCTATGAATATACACAGGGTGGATTCTTTGTTGTCCAATGATCTTCCGATTCTGCCAACCACTTGGTGAAGGGCCGAATCAGTGGACCTCCCGGAGTATATGCCTGCTGATTTGAATAAAGTGGGTTGTGAACTACCACCTCATCTCTTATATACCGCTCGCATAACCTCTCCATTGTTTTTACGAGGAACGATGTGAGACTAATTGGTCGGAGGTATTGGTCGTGCCACCTGTCTGAACCATCCTCATTGGACAGGATTCCTCATAGGCAATGTCTATTTTGTTTTGGATAGATACTGTGTACCATCCCAGTTCCTCATTATTGCTTGAAGTCAGGACCTCTGTTTCCCGCAGAGCACCTTTTAAGAGTCGATTGTAGAGAGCTACATCCGTCCTCACGGGATTTTACAGTGGTCCTGAGATCCTGGCTTACCGTATAGGTCAGCCAGCGGTGGTCTGACATAGAAATATGATCCTGAATTTTGTTTGATATTCCGGCTGTCGCCAGCGTAATATCTATTAATGTTTGGCTACGGGCGTTAATAAATGTCGGCTCCGTGCCTCTGTTCAAGATTGTTAGATCTTTCCTAATCAAGAAAATGTATGTTGATATCTTCAAATATATAATCAGCCTTATTCCAAAAAAACTGACTTCGACAGGTCATCCACATTGTTCTGGAGGACAACCGATCAGTTGGATTTTTTCCTTGTGTGTTTTGGCATGTGCTACAAGTCAGTTGATTGTTAGGCAGACTTTGTAGAACCATGTCAATGTAATATAATATATTCAATTTAATTGATAAAAACTTAAACAATTACACTTGGCGCATCCAGTAAACTGTCTTTGAATTGGATAAAATTATGATGAAGACGAAAAAAGCAATCAGCAGAGGAGCTATGACCGACCTACCAGTGATGTCGTTTTGGAATTCTGGAATTCCCAGTGCAAATAAATATGGTTTTGGCATTTTATAATTTACAAGAATATTTTGATAATAGTGACAATAAATAGTTCAGTTTTTTGTTGCATCTGTGGATTTAGGACCAACTTTAGCTTAAGTTGTTATGTTGATAAAAAAAAATTGATTTTCCGTTAGTTTAGTTTAATTACTGTATCTCATTGTATTGAAATAAGCTGAAGAGATGAATGTGATTTATTGTCAAGAAAAACGTTAAGTATAGTTTTATGAACAGAGTGGACTATAAACTTCAATAAAGTGAATCCAGTAATGATGATATTTGCGATACAGTTTATAATTGAGGAAGATCATATTTGTTTCACGTTGAAAACCGATTGGTGACAGATTATGCACTTTTTTCAATGATAAATGTAATTCTATAGACGGCCAACCATAAAAATATACATGTTAAAGTGAATAGAATAAGTAAGAATGTGCATTGACCTCAAAACAACCTTCTGGCTAATATATTAAAACTATTAAATAAAAATACGAAAGTTGAATCAACTACTTAGCATAACTTCAAGTGTTCACGTAATACTTTCCATTTTTAATACTCATTTTACGTGCGTCATTTTAAACGAAAAAAAAATTCAATGATGCTATGTAATTTCACAGACCATTTAGGTTATAGACACTATTAAACTATTCATCTAACAATATGTTTATTCAATTAGGTACATTAAATGCATTGTTCTACTGGATGTTTCGGGTTAATTATTCTGCAATTATCATAGTTACCAGCACCGATCTTAGAAATTGCACTTTTCTGGATATTGCTACTTCCAACATTAGATAAGCACGTTAGTGGAGTGGACTAATGTTCAATTTTTAATTATTTTATTAGAAAGTTCTGAGTAACAATAAAAAAAATCAAATCTCAGAGATGCTATTCATAGTCATATCGATAGTAGCTACTATATACTCTACTTACACGTAGCCTCTAATATGCACTAAGTGTATCATATTTATACTCCATACTTCAGTAGCTACTTATTTAATATTAGGTTAGCAAAAAAATATGCATGAAAACAGACGGAGATGATGTAAATGTAGCTATAATAACTCCAACATTATGGCGTCTACGTATAGGGAACATTACATGAATGATATTAAGTATTTCTTGATAATATCAAAAGATAAACAGGGAGATCCATTTGGAATAACAAAGTTTTGTTTTCATCCCAATCCACCTTTCAGATTTTGATGTCACTAGTCACATTGTTCTGATATGGAACAAAATAATCATAAAATAGGGTAGTCACCCAAATTTGAGGAGAAAGAGAATTTTAGGTTGGTGAAACACACTCGCGGCAAACTAAGCCCGACTCTCCCAGAATGCCGGGGAAAACTTTCCACCACCCCTCCTCGTATCCGATGGGAATCGTCGTCGTTCACGTTTTCCACGGACAGCTCGTCCCTAGACGAAATAGCTGCTGACTGCTGACTAACTTCTTCGCTGTGTCGCCCTGGTGGCTTTATCTTCAGCGATCTTCTCACTTGCTTCTTGCCTTTTGTTGTGTGTGTTCTGCGCTGCCTCTAAGGGGCAAATCCTGAGACGACGATCTGCAACTTCTCAAAGTGGTTCTCAGTTGGAATCCCGACCCATCTTTCTATAGCCTTCACCTGGGTAGGTCTTCCTCAGATTCTCTTTAGGGGACTTCAGACCATTAGCTAAGCTAACTCACCTGTTGTTTCGTTGGTGTGGGCGTCGTCATCCCCTTGGATACTGCTTGGACTTAGTTGACCCTGGTTTCGTTACTTTTGGGGATGGTTTCCTCGTCGTCCTGTTATTTGGGGCCTGTGGGATCCCTTGTAGTTTGCCGAATGTTCTCCTTGGCAGTTTGCGCAGGCGGCTGGCTTAGCCATTGGTCCTTGTCTACGTTTTTTTCCCATCTCATCCTCACTTGTTGAGTTAATTTCACCATATAGATAGGCAGTTCTTTCACCGAAACTGGAACAGATTTGGCTCATTTTTCGGATTAGAACACCTTCCTTTTGCTCTTTCGTCTTGTAGCTCGTTTACATCTTCGCAGCTTGTCATCACAATAATTATTTCTTCATTTCCTCAGGTCCTTCGCAAAGAATTTTTACTCTGAGCATTCCTTGGGTTCTAATGAACCTCGTCCTTATTTCTAGCCGCTGCATGTCATTCCTCACAGAGCCTTAATGGTGAGTGCTCCATTGGATGACGGGTGGTAGTCGGTGCGTCGTCTTTTTTCTCTGATGGCTTCCATCATTTCTTCTTCGGCTTTTCTATGGAAGCCGCTGTCTTTCTTTAGCTGCTTCTAGATTTTTTTATGCATACCACTTTCGTGAAGTCTATCTCCTCGTTGTCTTTGTTTCGATGGGTATTACGTCCTTTGCGCCTTTTTCGGACGCTTTCTGATCGGCTTTGGCTTCTTTTTCCCTCTGGTATATTTTCTGCCATGCTTTCCGTAGCTATTCGCCCATTTGGTCTTGCATTGTCTTTCTTTTGCGTGTCATGTCTTCGACTGTGTTTTGCATCATGTTTTTTCCGCGACGGCAGATATTTCCACTGATTTTATTTAAAACTAAGTTGCTTCATCCAGTGCTATGAGCTTTTTTATTTCTTGTGCGTTGTCATATATCTTTCATGTTAGTCTTCTGTTTTCTTTTATTAGATCATCGTACTCATTCTCTAAGGAATAGTGTTATTCACTTTTTTGAGGCGTTCTTTATGTTTATTTCTTCGACATCTTTGTTCCTGCCCTCCTCAAATCTGAAAACATTAAAAACATCTACTTCAACTTGTTGAAGAATTAGGAAACAAATTTTGAGCTTTTTCGAAGTAGAAGTAATCTTGGAATAACTAATGGCGTTGAGCAACGCTGTTTCTGTCCTCAGGTCAGTATGTGCTGGTTCGAATGAACAAAGGTCAGCTTTTGCCGGGTCGGAAAGTTCAGCATTCCGCTTTTCTAAACTCCCATTTGTTCGCTCCTAAATACCTAACTGGAACACTTCACTTCTTGAAAGAGTGACAATGAGTTCTTTGCATTCGCATGTTCTTTCAGCGAGCATGGAGGAGTTTTAGATGTCTGATGTCAACATTTTTGTCCGACATAATTATCTGCACTATAAGTTGCATGATTTCAGTGAATTTTTCAATATTTGTTTCCATTTTGTTTCGGTTAATAACTGAATTCATAATAAATTCATTTTCAAATATCGCCATTGTCACTTATTAATATTACCAAATAAAGCATGGGGTGTAAATTTGATATTGAGCACCCTATAGATTGCGTATGAAAAATGTTCCATCATATCTCCTCCAAAAATATCATTTTTTAATTTAATTAGTCAAGCGAAAGTCAAACAGGATAAATTAACGGTAGCAAAGTAAATATGGAAAATTCTCTTGCCTTGAACGAAAGAAAAATAAACACATTAAAATTAATGATGACGAATTTTCATTCAAAGTGGAAATAAAAAGATCTAAAATCACAAACAAAATTCGCAATAATTGCTGCTTTTCCAGTGGAATTAATATTTTACTTAATTCTAGCCATTTATTCCTTATCCAAGGAAAGTTTTCTTCAAGAATAAACCTTGTTAAAAGACTGTTGAGCCTGATAGTGGCTACTGGTGGTGATGCCGAAACAATCATCAATATCAATTTAATATTCGGAAACTTTCAAAATATTATTTGTTTGCTTCACCACTATATTTATGGCAATAATAAAAAATTCAAAATTCTTGGAATTACAAAAAATTAAATTTTACACACTGCGCTTAGAAGCAATGCGAATTCCAAGTTAGCACTTATCTAAATGATCAATCCCTTCCAATTCAAATAAAATATTGATAGGAAAGCAGTTTCCATCTTTCCGTCAACTTGCCAAGGAATACTTCCTAATTGCCAAACTTTCCACCATTCTCCAATACACACTGTTTAGACACAGTATAGCAACGAACCAGTATGTTATCTCGTGACGTTACACTGACGAGCTCTCTGTGACCTACAACGTCGTTGGGATGAGTATCTCATCCGACGGCCAGTGCTGTGCTGCGATCCAACTAAAGTGCCAGTGGTGAATTTGCGAATAGAATTATTTATTACAGCTTATATTTTCACGGGTTTTCGGTATTATTTTTATAGTTTATACGCATTTTTTTGCAATGGATATCATTAAAAAGAAGAAAACGGGTATTATGTGTGTAGTTCGTGGATGTAACAATAAATATTATAATTGTGTTGGAAAATTATACCTTTTTCCAAAGGATTAAGAAAGGTGAGAAACTGTTAGTAAGCATAATACTTTATTATTATTTGATCTTCATATTACATTTATGAGCCTTAGTTTCATGCATTGATTTAATTTGTTGTTTTTGTTTCAAAGCTAAAGTTTGGCTCGAAGCATGCGATAGGCCTGACTTGATGCCAAAACTATAAACTCTATACAATACTAGTCATCGTTTATGTGGTGCTCATTTTTAACTTCTTTTAAAACTTCTTGTAAAAAAGGTTATTCCAACAATATTCCTTTCATCAAATACTGCAATGTCTAAAGACTTTCAGACGAATGATTTATTGGAAAAGAATTTTGTTCGCTACTTTTGTGGTTATTTGATTGAAACATGTTCGGAAATTCATACATGCAGCGTATGTGAGACGTATTCACAATCGTATCAGAATTTAGACGATTCTTCTTTATACTGTTACCTTAGAGCTTATGAAAATACGAATAAGGATATTTTTGGAAACTTGAATATGTCGCATGAAAATTTTTGTACAATACATTTCATTATTAGAAACATTATTGACTTTTGAAAAAGTTGCTACGGAAGATAATATTGTTGAATCACTCATAAATATTAGTCAAACAACAGAGTTTGTACATCCTTGTGTTGATTTTCCAATAAAATATTTAATGAGCTATATTACACATTCATATTTGTCAATAAAATTTTTAAAAATCATAACAAGATGAAAATTGTAATATGGACAAACCAATAACTATTTTGTATAAGACTATTGTTTTATGCACTCATCAGTGTACTGTTCTACAATATTTAAGAAAAAACATTTAACACGCTCAAGTCATTTTAAAACTTATGCCACCTACGCCTATGGTAAAATGAATCGTAAAGCGATCCGTTCAAGGTCATCAAAAGCTCTGGCAATTTATGAATGAAATTTATAAGAGTTATACTACTGGTTCGTTCTTATACTGTGGTTTAGATATATCTCCAATGAGATTACATAATGAATTGAGAAATGGTAATTCATATAAAAGTATGGAGTTATAGGAATAAGTGATAGTTATTTATTGTATAAGTGCACTGAAATTCGAATGCAATACAACGTTTTATCCAGAATCACAGTTATTTAGAATCAGATTCAATTAAAAAGTGCTTGGACATTTCGCTCTGACAGCAGCTGCAAAGACAAAAATTATTGAGATTGGATAGAAAAGATTTGGATCGTGTTGAACGTGATCGATTAATGTAGAATTGTATTCTCCATTATTCCACTAGTGGGATATGTTTCATAAGTGTGGATAATAATGCAATTATAATATAACTGCGGATGAAATATTTAATGCATGGGGTTTTAATTCAAAGAAGTCAGAAAAACAACAAAGTTGAGCGGAATATAGAAATATTGGGAACTACTTCCATAACTAGTGGAAAAGTGATTACTCCTGTGTTAGAAACAACATTTGTTAACGAACGGCCGGAAAATAGGAAAAATATCTTTAAACTAACAAGCTTATTAGTTACTTTCTGGTTATTGCTGTAATCATTCATAATTGTTCACGTGGTATTCAACAAAATTTCAATGGAGTTATTTAAAATGTCATAATCAATACCCTGCGTGCGGTAAAGTAAAAACGTGCTTGAGTTGAGCTTTTTTAACCAAAATGCATGCGGAAAAGTATAATTTTCCATAGGCTCGTGAAAAAACATTTTCAAAGCCTTATACATACAGTATTGAGTATTTTTGTTCTTGGTCTTGAAAAACATACAAAAGCGAATAGGAAATTATTAATTTCATTAATATTCATTGAATCTGATACAGGGTCAATCAAACGACGAATACATTATATTCTCGTTTTTTTTTAAAATGGATCATCCTGTATCATATATGAGTATCGAAAAGTACTATTAACATACTTTCTTTTTTAAAAGCACCTGAAATTTTTGGTTCCTGAGATATTTCGATTTTTCCATGACATGACATGACATGAGAGTGGGTACATTAATCTATTTTGATTTAGCGGTTCAGTACATTTATTGGTGTTTTGAAAAAATTGAGCTAGGGCAAAAATGAATTTAAATAGTGATGAAATGATTGATATGTTGTGGATATTGGTAGAATGTAATAAAAACGCCTTACTATCAGCAAGAGTATACAGTTTGGCAAGTTTATCTGAAGCTACGGGGCATTTGTGAGAGGCGAGAAAAATATGGCGCATATCTGTCATAAACGTACACATGGCGTACGGTACCTATTTTACCAAGTGAAATTGAAAATACAAAGGTAACTGACAATACCAAAGCCACTGGATAAATCAATATCAGTCAATTCACGAAGTGAGAGGGAAGAACACACGTACGCGCTTGCCAATGAAAAGTCAGCCTTCGATAAAAATCACCAATTATGTAATTCGGAGGGTGTGGTAATTATGGTTTCCGTATAACGCTGCCAGAGCTTGAAGGAGCCCATGACAAATTTGGAAAAGTGCTCATCTTTCAATATTCATGTATTGAAAATATAATGTTAATAGAAAAAATCCAAGGAAATAAGCACATTAAAGAATTAACGTTTAATTATATTGTTAGTATTGTTAATAGTAGAAAGTCCCTTTTCTAATTATTATCACTACCTACTTAGCACTTTAGCTTTTTCATATTAAATCGTGGCAATATCGAATGTTTTCGACTGCATTCCTTTCACAGCTTCAGATAAACTTGCCAAAGTATACCATAAACGTTTTTCTGGAAGGCGAGCACCTACAGAAGCAAGCTTGGAGAGATTGATGGACGATTTAATCGCACATGAAAAGCATGAACGATTACAAAAACTACTGTGATAGAAGGAAAATAAATCAATGTTTTGCTGGCAGCTACTGAAAACCAACACAAGTGTTAGGAGTATTTCTAGCGCTCAAAAACTAAACTACTACGGTGTACAAGGAATCCTTGACAAAAACAATTGTTTAACGGTTAGATATAATCAATATTTTGCATAGAAAAATCCAAATATCTCAAGAAATAATAATCTTAGGTATGAGGGTAATGCTTTATAAAAAAGAAAGTATGTTGGTAGTACTTTTTGATACTCACATAAAATACAGGGCGATCTATTTGAGAAGACCGAGAAAATAATGTATTTTGATTCACCCCGTATCAGATTCAATGAATATCAACCAAGTGAATAATTTTCCAGAACTCTCACTACTATTGGAGTGCTTTGGCAGCAACAGATTTTTATTTTTGAATTTCTTTCACACTATACAGGTTGTTGAACTTGTTACGATTTTAAAATACCCCGTAGAACACATCACAACCCTAAATTATTGTAATGGGGAGGTCAATCTTATTCCAAATATGCAATAAAATAGGGGGTTTACAAAACATATGTTTGATGCAGTACAGTGTTATGGAAGACCCTGTATACCTTTAACTTATTTCAAAATGTGAAGCTTATAGCTGCCTCTTATTTTTGTATATGAAGTTCTTTCGTATCTTTTTTGACAAGTGAGTAATTGGACTTCCTCGCACTAATGCCGCATCCTGTATAACAGTTATCGAAGAAAAGTATGGAACGTTGCAGTTGATGACAATTATGACTGTGGTAATTGTTATAGGTTCATTTTTCCACTCCATTTACTCCAGATACTGAACGATTGCAAAAAACTCATTCTGTTCAATAATTGAGAAAAGTGATTATTCTTGCGAATAGTACTTAATTAGTATACATAAAATCATTATTGAATGTGAATGTTAATGCTACAATATAATATAAAATTTATTACCACAATAAATTAATAATAAAGCTAGTTCCATCTAGTTATTCTTTTTGTATAGGGCACTTTTTGAGCTGAGTCGAATAGTTTTCGAGACTAGACCCCCTACCGCCCTTCCAAACCCGACAATCAGAATGTCTCCTTTCACCAAACAATATGGGGACTGTCTAGAACAATTTGAAATGAAGGGCAATTTTAACTTTGGTTGTTGAGGTTATGCCGATTTTTGGGATAAAAACGGTATTAATTGGGTGAAATGTAAGTAGACAACGAATACCTGATTTGATCTATTTGATTATTACACTACAAGGCCTGAAGCTATAACAGAAAGAGAACGAATTACAGTCCACAGTAAGCAAACCCGAGAAAAACTTCACAGAAACGAGTTATGTATTATTTAACATAAAAAATTTAAGCTCTACATTTATTTAGTGGCCAATGGCTTCAGTTTCCTCCACTTTTCTCTCCATTTTGTTCTATTCAATGTTTCGCTTTGCCAGCTCTGTACTCTATATTTCATTGCATCCAGCTATTTTGTTCTAGGTCTGCCTCTTCTGCTTTTGCTACCTGTTCCACCCATTGAACCTAACCCTTCTGTCTTCAGACATTCTACTAATATGACCCAACGATGTGGCCCTCTGTGCTCTTATTATGTTCAACATCTAGTTAAAAACACTTATTGTGTTCCTTCCTGGCACTTTATACATTTCAAATTGAAAAAGTCGTTGGATACCGCCAGTTTATTATTTATAATTCTTTTGATATCAATAAAAATTACTACGTACGTTTCGGCATAGAGCCATTTCCAAGTGATAAAACATGAACAAAAACCCTGAATAATTATTTAGGTAGTCAACAAAATACAATATAAGATATAAAAATTGATAAGATTTAAAAGGAAGAAAGAAAAAACAAACAACTTACCTGCATAAAAACACAAAACGTTCAACATCCCAGATGTAAAAGATGAAAAGGAAAAGTTTTTTCTTTTCAGTTTAACTGCAGCATTTTTACTTGTTGAAAATTTTCATTTCTTTCCATAAACGCTTAGATACAATCTTTTCGTTTCAATGAAAATAGTCGAATTGATATATAATTAAGGTGGAAATTGGAAAATGTAAGGCTGTATACATGGTGATAAAATTGTTTGTCCACAACTATTTGATAAGCACAACATTTTACGTCAAATATAATGACGTAGGTACATTATTCACCCGTGAATAATGGATGTGGATCATGAAAAGGTCACATGACACATAATTACATTGAAGATTATTCATACAAACAACACAATATATAAAAGTTTTCACCACGATTACCTACGAACTCGAACCCATGCCTAAAATTCCGCGCTTTACAAAGTCAGAGCCCTAAGCCATTAAGCTATGAAAACTTTATGTAGGAGTAAATCGTTTTATCAGTTTTTTGTCTAGTGTGTATGCTATTTTTCAGAAGCAAAAGTGACGTTTTAAATATATAATTTATTGCTAATTACAAGAATTTCAATAACTATACTGGTGTTTTATTGATATTCCTAGAAAGCTCGGTATGGAAAGAATCAGACAGTGAATTGAATACTTATTGAATATATAATTTGTTTAATAGCATAACAAGTGATAAGCTTCATAAATATAATAATCTATAGTGTTTAAGTTTGGCAGAAAAATTTATACCTAAACAGATAATTCATAGTTGTGGACAAAGTATAGTATTCTACTCGCATATAATGGCTATGATATGCTTGTTGAATAATATACTATCGCCTATAGAATAATAAGCATATGTATAGTAGGTTAAAACATAAGTTTTGCATATTTATTATTATTATTATTGATGAGGTGGTAGTAATAGTTGCATAAGTTAGTTACATCAGTTCTGAAATTAATGGTATTCTTATTTTTTTGAGTGTAGATAATTCCATAAATTTCTCGTTTTTTTATTTTTATT